>JASANB010000325.1:0-32810 GCA_030248155.1 Sabatieria punctata
TTCAATGGCCACTTTCTGCTAAAAAGAGAGTTGATTCAAATTTTGTTCAACCGGCTTTAAAATCAGCGCAACTCGTTACCTATATAGCACCGCTTATTTTCTTTCCGCACTTCGGCATGGTCCCACAAATTTGATTCTTTCTTAACTACTGAAAATGGGCATTTTCGTGGATTTTTTTCATGTTCCTCGTTCTTGTAAAAAAACGACGAATTCGGCGCAAGATGTTCAATCGGTTCCGTGTACAGTAGACTTCAGACTTTCGAATGATATAAGAATTTGCTCTCTGCTCTTTGCCCTTAAAACCCCACAAACGATGTTCAAGTTTCT
The DNA here is from genome assembly GCA_030248155.1 of Sabatieria punctata. Taxonomy (NCBI): domain Eukaryota; kingdom Metazoa; phylum Nematoda; class Chromadorea; order Araeolaimida; family Comesomatidae; genus Sabatieria; species Sabatieria punctata. The sequence goes on from JASANB010000325.1 coordinate 328, forward strand.
GTAACCCTAAATTTTTGCCATTTCAGGCTTTTATTGTACCCAACACTTGCAATCATACTTTTTTGCATTAATTTAGCTGGGCGACGAATATTCACATCTTTCTAGTAGATTTTAAACAATCAAGTTGGCTGCACCTTCGTAACACGCGCCATCGAAAATCAGCCACCGCTGGGACGGCGACCAATTTATAAACACTAATTTACGCGATTTGATCCACGCGGCTGTTTTGAAGCCGCATTTCTCGAATTCTTCATGAAATTATGTGCGGTTTTTTGCGTAAATAATCGCATCCGGTCATGCTATTGCCGTTTTAGCATAAATTTTGCTTGTAGTGCCAGTTATTCAAATCTGTTGCCCATAATTAAAAATGGTACCAAGTGCGCCATACAAAAGTTCTTCGCAGACGGACGCTTTTAGATCGCATTTTTCTAATTTTTCATGGAATCAAGTGCGGTTTTTTGCGTAAATTATCGCATCCGGTCATGTTATCGGCGGTTTTAGCACAATTTTTTTGCTGTAGCGTGAATTTTGAAAACCATTGGCCATACCTACTACATTGGCCATCCCAAGTATCCTCATTTTCTGAAAATACAGGGCATTTTTGTCTTAAACACGAGCAATCTTTATATGAGTTTTAGTCTGACTAATGTTTTCAAGCTTAATCAAAGAAAATTGTCTCAAAGGGACAGTATTCTACATTGGAATGGAAACACGTACAAAGCGTTGATAGTAGTAGTGCGCGTGGTAGCGCTATTATGGTACCATATATGGTGCCAGTACCATAAACGCTGTTAAGTGCCAGACTAAGTTACAGTGCGAGACTGGTATTGGTGGGACTCATTGGGACCATAAATTTAGAATAAATTTTGAAAGTTCTGTCCATGTTTCGCTTTTAGAAGCCCTTCTTACGCCCATCAACTTAAACTTTGCGGAATTTATGAGATAAATTCTCGTAGTGGCCTGTTTTATTAGCAGCACACCAGCAAGCTTTCTTTCTTCTTGTCTTTCAAAAAATCGCTAATTTGGTCTCAAATACAACTAAAGAGTGTTGTTTTACAAGCGATTTTGGCAATATTAGTCTCAGAAATTCTAAAAGAAAGTGAATTAACTTGCCATAGAAATCGAGTATCGGAAAAAATCGTCTGCTTGGAAGGAGTCCCCGATCGGGGGTCTAGTCTATCTATATGGGTCGGGGTAGACCCCGTGTGAACCCTATGTTATATGTACATGTATGCCCTAATCTGAACTGAGCAAACTTACGCATGCGTTGTCAAGGTATAAATCCAGAAGTTTGATTATATTTCCGAAACTGTCGACGAACGTTTTCCTGCACTGAAAATTAAGGTTACGAGAATTACGAAATGGCGCTCTTGAAAATAATGTAGATAACCTTTTTGGCGCTCTTTTCCGGCAAAGAATCGCACACTTGACCGATCCATTGTTTGGCCTGAGTTTGTACGTCTGCTGAGTCTACTAACTTCTTTAAAGCCGCTGTTGAATGCTGACAATTTTGGCACTTCATCGAGTCGAAATTGAGGGGAGTGAAAGGAATTTCAGCAAAATTCATTAAAAATTCTTTGACGGTTAGTTTGGCCGACTGCTGACGACACACTCCCACAGTCTGCTATAAATTAAACCAAATGTGACAAAACTAGGACCAAACGAACAAAAGAGAATAGAAAAAATGCCCAAAAGGCGACCAACAGTAGATCGAAACTTTAGAGCACATACAGGATGTTCAAAAAACGGGAATTTACTCCCAGCTTTAGTTCGAGTAAACGAACTTATTTAGCTCTTGATCTCAATTGAAAGAGCGCGCAGTAGCCAATCGATTGGTTCGTCGGCTCGGCAGTCAAAGACAAGCCACCCACTGAGTTCGGTACCGTAAACGTTTAAAGTGAGCGAGTTCAGCACACTGAGTTTTCTCCTCTTTTTCCAGTTCTTGGTTTAATGTTTCTCATGGATTTTGCCTCAAATTTGGAACACAAAGTGTGTGCTACGTTTTCCAAAAAAGCTCGACGTGCTTCCCTCCAGTAACCGTTATTCGAGAGCTGACTGCTAAGTGCACGACCGACCGGCCCCTTCTAACTTTGTGAAAAACCTACCTAGCATACCAGGGATGTTTGTTTTCCGGAAAAAAACTCAAGCCGGTTTTTTTTTCAGTTTTTTTCAGTTTTTTTCCAAAAGTTATTTTACGAGGTGGCAGAAAAAAATTTTTAACAATCGCTTTTTATTGCAGAATTCAACGAAATAGCGTGAGTTATATTACGAAACGCACAATTTTCATCTTTTAGAGTAGTAATTTGATTTTAAAACAACAAAAATACAATAATAAAAGTTGCATGAAAATGGTACAGGTATTTTTTGCCAAAAACAGCTTAGTTATGCCCAACAAATGCTTGTAAGGCTTCTATTAACGTAAATTCTAAGCATTTGAAGCGAATTTAACCAGTTATTTTGCCTATTTCCTTTAAAAACTTACTTGAGTTTTTTCCGTATTTTAGTTTTTTTCCGAGCGCCTAGGAAAAAAACCGGTTTTTTTCCGAAAAAAACGAAAAAACCGAGGAATAAAACCGACCCAACAGCCCTGGCATACATTCACTTTCGGTACAGAATTTGATTAAAAAATCCATAAAAAAAGACAAAAACTAAAAAAAAAGAGGACAAAATCTCAGTCTGCTGAACTAGCTCAATTAAACCTTTACAGTACCGGACTCAGGGGTTTGTTCTTGACCAGCCACCAGCCAGATACGTCATTGCACGCTCTTTCAAATGACACGAGAAGCTTTTTAGATCCGTCAGCTCAAACTAAAGTTGGAAGCAAAGTTCCCATTTTTAACAACCTGTACAACAAATAGAATGGAAAACCTAACACTGATAACCGGACCATGCACAAAACAGACCAAAAACAGGCAAAATTGACAAAAAATAAAACAACAACAGCTAACAGACATGCGTAAAATCGAAGAAAAGCTACAATAAGCCAGGAATAAGACGGAAGCGTAGTAAAACTTACATCACAGAATTTTGCCAGTCGATCATTCAAGTTTTTGATGTCCTTGTCAAAGTTTTTGTTTACGTTGTTTAAGCACTAAACGAAGCGAAAAGTAAAATAGCAAAATAATACTTTACAACATCGGTCTTTTCTTGTCCGGACAGACCATTGCAGTACTGAGTGAGCCAGGACTTGAAAATTTTCTGATTATTTTGGTCGTTGACGATTTTCATGATTGAACCAGTCCAAGCTTTGCACACTTGACAATGCGCTTTGTCGTAGCAGTAACCCCAATATCCGTCCTGGTTTGGTTTTAGCTTTAGGTATATTTATTCAACTTTTAACTTCACTCTTGTCTTACGCATTGGTTGTCGAGTTGTAGATCGATAAACTGAATTATGTTGGTGTAGAATTCATTTAGATATTTGTGGCACTAAAACACAACTAAATAGAGAAAATAGATTTTTGGAAGGCGGAGCGTCGATTCACCTGAGTAGCGCGGTCTCCACCGAGAGCGTCGCAGACTTGAGAGAGCCACCCTTTGACCTCTTGCTGTACCTTTTTGTCATCGATTATCGATTTGAACGATTTAGCGGACGCACGACATAAGTCACAACTGCTAACGTCAAAATTGGTTAGGGGAAGCCGCGAGGCCAACGACAGGCTTATAAGTCCTAAAAACATGAAGATGCATTATGGATTTCTTTACTTACTGTATATACAAGGTATGTACGCAGTGAGGATTATGGTTAGGCTTAGCTTATACAGCACAGAACTAAGAATACACTTGACGCAACTAAGAGTTTGCCGTCCGAACGTCAATGGCGATGCTACCGTATGCACCCTAAAAAGTCGCGTTGAAACCCAAATTCGGCTAGATCGGCAGAAGGGCGTTCGATTGATTCGTGGAATATACTGCAACATTAACTTACCAAATACAAGTAATAACTTCATTTTGCTAGCGGCTTTGAATGTTCACAGATAATAGACTATACTGGTGCTAGTTCCTATCCTAAACCTGATACACTTACGTATCCTTGTTTGTACCGCCCGCAAGCTATCGCAGCTTTCCGACAGCTGAGACAATACATGCCATACGGAGATAAGATTACGAAGACAATAAGTAACGCAAACGGTTATTATTGATAACAAAACGCAGTAAGCCTAAAAGCCCATAATTCAAGAAATGAATTTCCTGACAGTACATCTACAAGGTCTGTGAAATCACTTAGGTAAACAGCAACTTGTTCGCCTACGTACTGTACATGTACTTTGCCAAGTTCCTTTTAACAGGGACTTTAATTTGAGTACGTACTTGTTATCAACTTGAATCATTCGTTTGTTTTTTGAGTTCCACTGTCCTTTCGGACAGCTCAGGACACCCCTCGCTCTTTTCAGAGCCCTTCAATGGGGTAGCCCTGCCTATAAACAACCCTCCCCTTTGCTGCCATTGGGTGCAACGGCAGCGCCGGTTCGGTTCCCATTTACCTACTGGCCATCACCGGCTTTCGGCGGTCTGGGTTGGGCTTTACGTTGACTACTTCCAGTCGCTTCGACCGGTTTCGAACCCAAAAACAACCGCTCTCATGGTTGCCGGCCGGGGCCGCCGTGACACACGGGGACGGGACAGCGTAAACTACCCGTGGCCAAGACGCGACAAAATCATACATGTAACAGCTCCGGGCCGACCTGGGGTAGGGTGGGGGTAGGGGGTTTTCCTTCAGGTGGGGGGGCCGAGGGGGGTTTCGCTCAGAGGTGGTCCAAAGTTTCAAAAGCTACAAAACCAAAACGCCTGGAAGTGCGTTTTTTGCACGTTTTTTTCAGTTTTGCTATTTTAAAGCTGCCAAATAGCGTTTTAGAGCTAAAAACGAGCAAAAAATCACAAAAAGGACTTTCAAAACATGGATTTCTGTTAAATATCAGCAGTGGAAACACCAAATTCGGTTTCCAAAGGCTTTCCAAGCGAATTTTAGGCTAAAATTAGTGAGTTCTGAGTAGAGTGAGTATTGGGTATTGGGTGTATTGGGGTGTTTTCCAGGTATTGGGTATTGGGTATTGGGGTTTTTACCCCCCAATACCCAATACTAATTGGGACAGGTAAAAATAGAGAAAAATCGATGTTAACCTGAAAAATTGATCTGAAAAAATCGAAAAAGTTGATCGATGATTCGGTTTAGGAAGCTGTTTTTGCGTTAAGCAGCCATCCATCCAAAATCCCGATTTTTCGGGGCCCCTTTCCCCCAAAATCGCCTTGCGTCGTTTCTTGAGAACCCCCTCCCATAAGGCGACGTCGTTCTCAGTTTAGCCCCCTCCCGATAAAAGTGCAGTACATACAGTACTGTCATGTTTTCTTGTTAGCATACTGTACAATCAATTGAATAGATCGCTAGAACCACTCTGGGAAGCTTTTCCGTAGAAAAATTTGACAGAATATAATTAAATTGAAAATATTACAATCAAAGTTCCCTAAAATTCCGAAAAAAACTGACGTCGTTTTTTGCTAACCCCTCCGTCTCCTGGTGTGTCGTCTATCGTCGCATTTCAGCCAACCCCCTCCCCCTCTGGAACGACGTCGTTTATGGACGGCCTAATCAACTAAACGTTACTAGAATTTCCTAAAGTGTACGCTTTTCTAAGCGCTACACCAGTAATTAATTTCTCTACTCTTATCTAAAATAAAAACGGTGACATTTCTAATGTCACTGTAATGTACCAGTACCGTACACATGGCCATTGTGGTGGTGCACACAATTTCCGGCAGAGTTAGAAAAAAATTCGCCGTAAGAAAGAAACACGACAGAATTACGAAATATTAGGTACCAAAACTGATAATTTCTGCTAATTTTACGCCCAAAATGGCTTCTAAATGCTTTCTGAAAGGCTAATTTTTCAACATTTTCTCGCCCTGCTTGGACAGCGGCCCAACCAAGCCTCTTAAAAATATTAATTGCAGTGCCAAAAATCTTTTATACACAACTGGTGGAATGTACATATCTGTCCAGTGAAATGCAATTTTTGGCCCAGCTACGCAAGTATTGGGTATTGGGTATTGGGGTATTGGGGGTCTCAGGTATTGGTATTGGGTATTGGGGTATTGGGTTTTCTAGGTATTGTTCGCACTCTAGTTCTGAGCCAGTTTGTTAGTACTGGAGCCACCACTGGTACTTGTATTTTGGGTCGGGGGTCCCTTAAGCTGTCTGGCCTTTCCAGCCAGGAGGGGTAATTCCCAAAGCCCCCTAGTCCATGTATGACTTGAATTTATTTTTTCTAAAAGTGCGTCCTACCTACTACATCGTCAGACAGAACAAAGAACATTTCTTCGGCATTCTTTAAAATAACTGAACCTTAGCTAATTAGTCAATTGTGCGCGGTCTCCACATGAATAAACAAATTTAGTAGCACCGAGACAGAAACAACTCCAATATGCTGGCGGTTGTTATTATTACTTTTCTCTTAGCCACTACTCCGAACCCAAACTTTGCCCAAAACTGGATCGATTTCGATTCGGCCTCTTCGATAAATCTAACTGTCATAAATAAGCAGACAGTTGAGTACAGTAAACTGGCCACTAAGGATTACGGTATTAAATACGTCAATGGTTTGTGGATTAAAACCAATTCGGATTAATGGAAATTACTGACGGCGCCTTCAGTACTGTATCTAATACTGAATCTAAGGATATTTTCATACTGAACGGGCCGAATTATCGCGTCGTGGTAAACTTTTTTGCTCTTCAAAATAACAGTATGAAGGGAGGTTGACCCGTCAGACTCTGGCCTACCCAACTCAAGCCCGCCATAAATAAATTGGAAGAATTTTGTACACAAAAAATTATTAACTCTAAAGAGCTCAAGATGAAGATAGCATACTACAAACAGTTTTAACAAAAAATAAATAAGCCCAAACAAAAAGTTCATTTTATCCAAAAACCGTTCTTTCTACATACCAAAATAACATTAATTACCGAAATTTAAGGACGACAAGGTATATTTCGAAGGTGGTCAGAGAATGATGAAGGAAGCGGAAAAAGCGAAAATAGATCACTATCGCCAGCAATGCGAAAGTTCCGCTCAAGAGTGGCAGCAGAAATTTGACCAAAGCCTCAGCTACTGGCGAGTTGAATTCGACAACTGGATGAAGTCCGGAGGATACTCGAGCGGTGACCAGCCGCCCGAGTTAGTTAGTGAACCACGCGTTAGATGTCTCACACCTCCCAAGCTCGATCTGCACTGAAGAAAAATTGGTTTCCAATTTTAGATAAAACAGTCAAATATATACTGTGTTAAGTGCCTGACAGTAAAAGGACTAGGACAGTCAGGCACTTAACGCCGTTACGGTACAGACACCATATAAGGTTCCGGTACCTAGGCTAGTCGCACCATATATGGTACCCCACATTCGGCCACTGTGGGGGTACCGGTACCAATGGTGACGCTAGCATAGGTGCCGATATATATGGTACCCGTACCTTCGCATTGCTACTGGTACCACTCTGTTCAGATTTCGTACCATATATGGCCGTGGCCCATGGCCGTAGGCACCACAAACGGCGTTAAGTGCCAGACTGTAGGAGAGTTAAAAAGGTACAAATAAAGACTATCAACAGTTTACCTAATGATAGTTGGGCTGGAAAACGCTCAGGATAAGCTCTATCCTTGATTCTATTCATAAAAAACCAGCCATAGAGACTATCTGGCTTCAATAAACCGTTTTTATCAGCCGATGACACATCAACAAAGCAGACAACAAAGTGTCGACAGTGAAATCAAATTCCTAATCGCGAGTTTCCTCTCTCAGACGTCGGATGGTGCTTCTGACTGTGGCCGCCGTCACCATGCCGTAGACGTACGCTCCCCCCGCCACCGTCTTCTTGCACCCTCTGCACTTCCAGATTCCCACCGCCTGCCGTCTCATGGCGTCCTGCAACGATTGCAATTTTTCTTCTTCTTTAACCCATATACATTGTTGTCTCATTTATATCACATAACAAAACCGCAATTTTCGGCCAAAATCGCTAATTTGGACTCAAATACAGCTAAAGTGCAGAGCAAATGTTGTTTTTTGTTTTGCACGCGATTTTAACCATTTTAGTGTCTGAACTTCCAATAAAATTTGCAAAATATGCTAGAAAAATGACACGCAACAGAAAAAAATGAAAAATCGTAGAGGGTCAGAAAAATCGTCCTCAGTGGGGGTGGTCTGACCTTAGTCGGGTGGGGGCAGACCAGACCCAATGTTACATGCAGACCTGGGCTAGAATTTCGGCTGATGGGGGCGGGGTAGAATTTTCAATTCCTGAGGGGAGTAGGAGCGCCAGAGGGGCTGAGGGTTGGTAAGCCAAAAAGTCCGATTTTGGCTAGAATCAAGGTTTTTTGGCTTGTTTTTCATTGCAATAAGTTAAGATAAGCTATTCTGAGCTCATTTTACACCTATTCCAGGCATATTTTTATCACAATTTTCCATATAAAATTCTTCCAAAAAATTCCTGACGGGGTAGCGGCCGGTTGGGGGTAGGTCTGAGCCTGAGGGGGCCAACCCCTCAGCCCCCTTTGCCCATCTAACTTACATGTATGTTGTACATAAGATTTGTGCCCATTGCCGACTTTTCATTTTCGCTGTATTATAATTGTTAAGCCTAAACGTAAGCCTAAACCTGAACCTAAGTCTACGCACTGAGCATTTGTTACGCAAGCCATACATGTAACGAGGTTTGTTTGCATTTTATGTGCCCCACCGCTTTGGGAAACCATTTGGGGCCGAATGGCCTTTTGGAGCCAACTAGTAAATAAATCTAATCCGCCGAAAGGGTGGGGGTTGGGGGTCAATGGCGCCGACGGGGTCTGGAGCCCAAATTCTAGGAAGGGGGTTGGAAACTAAAAAACGCTCCAAAAAATACCAATTTTTCGGCTAAAAATCGTCAAAAATCAGTAATTTGGGCTCAAATACAGGTGAAGAGTGCTTGCTGTTCTTACGAAGTGATTTTGCAATTTTTGTGTGTGAAATTGGAAAATCTCGGCTCAAAAATTACTGGCCACAAAAATCGGAGGGGGTCGGAAAAATCAAGTTCGGGGTCGAAGGGGGTCGCCATCCGGGGGGTCTGGCCTAAGTCGGGTGAGGGGCAGACCCCTGTTACATGTATGGGTTAAAGAAACTGAGAGACTTAAGGTTAGATAGGTTCAAAGTTGGCTACAGAAGTAGCAAGACCGAAACTGGACAGAAAGCCAAACAGACCAACACAGATCGGAACAGCGATACTTCGCTCCACCATCCTCACCCTAATTGAGAGCCGGATTTTTGTGCAATGGTGTGGGAAAGGATACGCATAATATGAAAAAAACAACTCATCCGCCGAAGGGCAGGTGGCTGGGGTCTATCTTAGCCAAAACTTCAGAGAAGCAGCGAACAAACAATAACTGCTTGAAATCGTAGTTTTTGAGCTAAAAATCGCCGAAAAAACGCGAATTAGCACTCAAATACAACTAAAAAGTTCGCTGTTTTACTGGCCTGGCACTTCAAGCAACTTTTGCCAGGCATTGAAGAAAAATCGCTTTCAAAGAAGCGTAGGAGGGTGGAAAAAATCCCTAGCTGCAGAGTTCGGTCGGGTCCGATGGTCGGCCCTAATCGGTGGGTGAGCCAGATCCTTGGGGGTCTAGGTGGTCCTAAGGGACCCCCCCTAGACCCCCCATTACAGTGTATGCAGGATAAGTGCAGTTGTTGTTCTTGTCCTTTCGGACTAGGGAGTAGTCCAGCTGCTACAGTCAGGCACTTAACGCCGTTTATGGTACCGCACGGTGGGCCACTGTGATGGTACCATTATGGTGCTACTACCCTAAGTAGTACCGGTACTACAGAGTTTCTCAAAAAAATGATCACATTTCCTTTCACAGCCATTTCCGTAAATTTTGACCAAATAGGCGTGAAATTTGGATCATAGATGCCAAAATTGGGGGAGTATAATGTGTTAAAGTTTGGTGCACTAGGCTTAGACTATTCCCGAGAAATTTCAAAAAAAAAGTGAAATTTGGTAATTTCAATAGTAAAAGCCGGTCACGAAAAATGGAAACATTTCCTTTTCTCTGTATCTTTTCTAGATTCTCATCGGAATTGAATAGAACACGGAGTGTAAACGCAGAAGGTCAGGGTAATTATGTGGAAAAGTGACGCATGAACTCCAACTAGAGGCCCGACCGGATTCAGGATCCGGCCGGATATGCCCTTATCCGGATCCGGTACCGGATCCGGATATTACCTGCCGGATATGCCGGATATCAGTACAGATGAGAAAACGTGATTTTTTACGTATTTGCACATAAAATTAGATTAGTTCCAGTCATTTTAGGATATTTTTCGCTATTTAACTGCACAAAATGCTAAAAACCCACTCTCAGAATATCACCATAGTGCTGAATCGCTTTTCACATACATTGTACATCACTGGTGGTTTATCTTTGCCACTTAGAGTAAGGCTTCTCGTAAACCCTTTTTACCTGTACAATATGTTCCTATTATTTGTCTTCCCCTTACTTATTGGCTTGCTCAGGATTTTTGCAAAAGGAAGTATTAAATTTTAGATCTCTGGTTGAGCCGCGGCCCAATAAGGCGAGAAAATTTTTGAACAAAATTAGTTTGAAAACGCTTTTGAAAGCCTTCTCAGTATAGGTGCGCACAAACGAGCTGAAACGAGTTGACCTAAATAGAGCTCACAATCGAGCCGAGCCGAGCCGCGATTTTTAGGCTCGTGAACATCCCCACCGGCGTGACTCATTCCCAAGAAAACTTCAAAAAAAAAAAAAAAAAAAAAAAAAAAAAAAAAAAAGTGAAATTTGGTAATTTTAATAGTGAAAGCCGGTCACCGAAAAAATGATCACACTATTTTTACTGCTATTTCCGCAAATTTTGACGAAACAGCTGAAATTTGAACCATAGGTGCCAAAATTGGGGGAATTTTATATGTTAAAGTGTAGTGACTAGGCTTGACTCATTCAACGAGAAATTTCAAAAAAGTGAAATTTGTAATTGTAACAGTGAAAGCCGGTCAGCTAAAAATGGAAACATTTCCTTTTCCTTATCTTTCCCAATTTTTGGTCGGAATTGGATGAAATTTGGAGTGTAAACGCAGAAGTTCAGGGTAATCCGAGTGTAAAAAGTTGACGCATGAACTCCAACGCTATCGTTAGAGTTTAGGCGATAATGTATTATAACTTTTTTTTCGGTGACCGGCTTTCGCTATTGAAACCACCAACTCTCACTTTTTTTTGAAATTTCTCGAGAATTAGCAGCCTAGTGCACCAAACTTAACACATAAAATTCCCTGAATTTTTGGCACCTATAGTCTAAATTTCGGCCTATTTGGTCAAAATTTGCGGAAATGGCAGTAAAAAAGAAATGTGATCATTTTTTTAGACACCCTGTATGTGGTTTATTGCAATGAAAAAAATTTTAAGTTGATCAATGATATCCGGCATTCCTGATCGGATCCGGCCGGATATGAGCATATCCGGATCCGGATCCGGTAGAAATTTGCATCCGGTTTTTCCCTAACTCCAACGTTATCGTTGGAGTTTAGGCGATAATGTAATGTAACGTTTTTTCGGTGATCGGTTTTCGCTATTGAAATTACCAAATTTCACTTTTTTTTAAATTTCTCGGGAATGAGTCAAGCCTAGTGCACCAAACTTTAACACATAAAATTCCCGAATTGTGCCACCTATAGTCCAAATTCCAGCCTATTTGGTCAAAATTTGCGTGAAATGGCAGTAAAAAGAATGTGATCATTTTTTAGACACCCTGCATATATGGTACCAGCACCTTATACGGTGCAGTACAATAAAGGCGTTAAGTGTCTGACTGTCCTATATAGAGGAAGAGACAAAGGTCCGGCAGCACTTCCTTAACAACAACAACCCCTCCCCTTTGCTGTGGGTGTGTGCAACAGCTAAGGCTTGCTGGCATTTATCTACTTGTCTATTGCGACTTTCGACGGCCTGAGTGGGCTTTGTGCCCACTACTTGCCATCGCATTCGATAGCTTTCAAACCACACAAACTGAAACAGTGAGTGAGTGTTGTTTGGGATAGTAAGAGTAGAGAGTGTTACCTTTCCACAGAAGACACAGGTGTATCTTGGAGTGCTGGGTCACCATCTTCTTTTTACTGCCTTCGCAGTGAGGACCATAGCGCGTGGCGTATTTTCCTACGATTCCAACCTCTAGTTCGCTTCGCCTAAAACACACAGTTTATCAAAACAGCAGCACCACTTTCCAATACAGCAGAAAGTTTGGGTGGCAATATAAATGGAAAAGAAAGCAAGGGCAGCCTTGGGGTTATCGACTTATAATCAGAAAATGATCTGAGGTAATCCGGCTTTAAAGCCTAATGGAAGAAGGCTAGATGTTCAAATTTGACTAAACAAAATTTGGTAGAAATTTGGACTTACAGTTTATTGATCTGGTTTTCAATCTTTACGGGGTAGATATCTGTGTTCCATGTCCATGGTATATGATATTATATATACGGTATTTTTTGCTTCTTAAAACATGGTATATAATAAATAAAATAAAATATTTTTCATGACACATTTTTCAGTTTCTGCAATTCTGGCAATGCGTGTGGATGTATTTCTGGATTTGGTTCCAGTCTATTCCACATAGTTTGAATCAATTTTTAATAACGTTCAGCAGTGCTGTTGCTGTGTCAAACACAGTCCACCAATACTTACGTGAGGATGTACAATAATTCGTGTCTGTCTGCATACGGCTCCCGGTGGGAACACTTATAGGAGAAGTGTTCCAGTCTAATGGTAAATGTCCAAATGAATAACACGGTTGGGCAAGTACATATGCATTGGTAATATGAAAATTGAACATACAGTGCTTTGGCAATTCGAGTACCTAATAGCAAGAAACTGTCAAAGTGAACATCCATCTTCTGACCATGGGCCACGAGTATCAGTCCACGTTTCGTGACTGTACTAAGCCTATTGCTTAGCGTTCCTTTCCATCAATACGGGGTGAAGAGACGCGCAACACGCCAATTAACTTCCAGTCCCATCTCGTCAACATTTGCAGCATTTTTCCGGACGTGTTTTTCAACTTTTTATCTCTAGTTACAAAAGTTCTGTAAATTAAATTTACAAGCTGAAAATCTTCGCCGCGCAACTTTGAATAGAAGTAACGGGATTTATTGGTAAGTTGCACGTCAACATGCATATTCTGTATGGAGCATACCAAAATTTCAAATGCAAGACTGAGCATTTCTGGGGCAAGACTCGATGGAACTGCACTGATGGACCAGGCATAAACGTTTTTAGATCCTCTGAAAGTTCTGATTTTACTGTAGAACAGGTTGTTGGCAACTTTACCGGAAATAAGCATGTATTCTAATTTTTTGAATACTTTGCAACCGGATACTCAAATCGTTTATGTAAATCAAAGAGACCCAGCACATCTTTCCTGACGGATGACCAGACAAGAAGTTGGTCATTGATCTACAGTGTTTGATAAATCAGTTAGTAGAGAAAATTTTCAAGAAAATTGAATTGCCGGAATAAAAGCTTACTAATCAAAAGTTGTCGACAATGTTGATTTTTTTTTCAGCTTCCGCCAAGAATTTCCGGATTACAGTTTTTAGAGATTTACTTCAACGTTCAGATCTACAAGCGGTGTCCAGCAAATTGTGTACGATCAGGAAGCGGAATTTTCCCACAGCTTTAAAAATACTCGGATATTTTTCTACGGCTGCTAAAGTCAAATTACGAACAAAAAATTGAGGACACAATGTGATGGTCAAAAATTGCACATCAAAATCATCAAGTTTGATAATTTTTTGCTCCACTCTTTTCTGGCTCTATTTGCATATATGTAAAGACCGATGTAAAAACTCTCGTTGAATTTTCTTGCTTTTCTTGTCAATCAAAACTCGACATTTGAATTTCAGATTTCATATCTATGTTATCAGAATTTGCTGTCTGATTTTGGAGCTCTTCGTTTTCTTCATGAATTACTGCCTATCTGTTGAAACTGAAGATGTTGCCAAAATCAGCTTGACGGTTCACCTGTTCGCTTTTGTACAAATACCTGTTTCTTTTTTTACCTGCTTGCAGATTTCGAAATATTTGCGGTGGCGTTTTGTGAGGAACCTTCAAATAATTGTACACTATTTAATTTCAGAAAACATCCCAAAACTGGTCCATGTTTGCACATCCAATAAATGAACAAACTCGTAATATGGTCACAGTACTTTTTGCCAAGTTTTTAAGAATCCTTTTCTTTGACATTTAGTGTTGGCATGAGTGTCCCATATTATTACTACTTTTTGTCGATTGAATTCACACATAAGAACATAAACATTACAATTCAAATAGTGCCTATTAGGTACTGTTGCAAATGTTGTTCGTGGTGGAGCATCATTGTGATGGGTCCCCCCACAGGCACTGTAAGTAGATCAACAAGTTATTAGGTTTGTAGAAAGTAATGTTCGTCTCATTGTTCGAGCAATTATGGCAATTCTACTCTGCCAAAGTGTGATTCAAATCAGATACCAGTGCTCTCTGAACCATGTTCAATAGCTATCAAAATTTCAGTGAACATTTTGGCCGATGTCAGATTGCCTATTCAAAGTGCACAGAAAATCGAGCAACAACTGGGATCTCAACGTGGATATCAGTTCAGCATTCTTGCTCATATCCTGCCTTTTGCGCTAAAACTTAATCTTTTAGTACTGAAAAATTGGCATCCGTGTTTTTTGTTGCATCTCTAAAATGCAGGGACCGTATTGCTGGAAGCTTTGCCGTTGTATCAGGGTGGTCAGATTAAATAAATCCAGTCCAACTTGCTCATTGGTTTGAATGTAACTCCTTCAATACACCACGTCACGTGTCATTGCAGCATGAAAGTAGCACCATACCAGTCGCACTGGCATAGTATCTGCTGGTGCCAATTCCTACCATTTTAAAGCCATTGACTTCTTTTAATTTTTCTGTGTCAGTTCTGCTGTATAGCTGCTATAATGTGATGTGGGAAGTATTTGACTTCTTCCTTTGTTATTCAATACAATGTAGTGGTACACACAAGCTTTAATGTTGTGTTGAAGGTGTACAAACACTAAGTAATATTAAATGCAAAGGTTGAGAAGTAAATCTTCGCTTTGCTTGTTTTGCTTTTTTAATAAACAGTAAAGCCTTTTAAGCATATTTCTAGAATCGCACGTTGGCTATAAGTTGACAATTTATTCTTGTGGTTTCACATGTTGCAAGATTGCGCTTTCGGTAGCGAGCCTAATATTTCAGGTACTCTTCGTCGTCTGCTCGCCTCTGAGCGTCTCCTACAGTAGACGACGCAGCGCCCCACGCCACCGAAGTTGAGACAGCGAAAGTTGTAACATTGCACAAGCTCGCCCACCGTACACATTGGAATGTTGGGGAGTTTTACAATGTTGACACTCACGGCGGGAGTACTCCAACGGTGCTGCGATGGTATTGGTGCTGGTACCAAAACTGCTGCTGGTACAAATCGGCAAATGGATTTTTTATTTTTAGACGGCGAAATTGAATTTCGTTCTGTAGATTTGCCCAGCATGTCGCATGCCCGGCTCAAATCTTCGACAATTTTAAATTTTCATACGGTTTTAACAGTAAATTTTTATCAGTATCTGCCTACGGTTTACGATCGCATTGTATCAAGAATAGAAAAAGTGTTCTATGTGCACAATCACAATCCAAAGATTTAGCCGTGTTGCGTTGAATTGTGGTCGTATTGTATGTTTTGATCGGGCAGCCTGGTAACAGTGTTGCCGATCCAAAAATTGTTATGTTTTTTTGTAAAATAAACCGAACGCTTATTTGTTGCACCAAAATTGTATTCAATGCTACAGAAAGCCAGGAAGGAAGACTTGCAGTGTTTTAACCATAAGATTTTGGTAAAAATAGCAATAATCAAGTGAAACTGAATAATTTTTGGGCTGAAAATTTCGCTTTCAGGCAAGAATACAATTTTGGTGCGACAAATAAGCGTTCGGTTTATTTTACAAAAAAACATAACAATTTTTGGATCGGCAACACTGTTACCAGGCTGCACCGATCAAAACATACAGTACGACCACAATTAACGCAACACGGCTAAATCTTTGGATTGTGATTGTGCACATAGAGACACTTTTTCTATTCTTGATACAATGCGATCGTAAACCGTAGGCAGATACTGATAAAAATTTACTTCATTATTGCGTACGTAATGGGGGTTAGAGACCGAGCATGGTCGGCCGTGACCAAGCTCCGGTCGAGTGAAGATTTGAGCCAGGCGTGCGTGCAGCAAAGGCCCCTGGGCCGGGCCCACCTACAAATTTGAAAATCCGGACCGTTTTCTAATATGTACTGTAGAACACTGTTCGCTTCAGTCTTAAAATAAAGGACCAGCAGTTGATCCGATCCGATCTGATGTGCAGGGGCCTTACGGTTTACGATCAGACTCGTGGCCCATTTCGCAACCCCCGATTTCGTCATCTCGGACGTTTTTCCCTTCTTTCACTGCCCAGCCACTTATAGGCATGCCGTTGGGTGCCAGTCGCTAAGAGAGCGCCGGCGTGTTGATGTCATGGTGTCAGCTCCCCACAGCCGCCAGTGCCCCGGTTGGCTGAGGGCCCCCCGGCATAGTAGTTTTCTCAGACAGCTCCTAACGTTGTCGATGTTCTCCTCCAATGTGGCATGCTTTGTGGAACGGCTTTCGGTGCAATGGCAGATCCGGTCGGTTCCCTTTTATCTACTCGCTGTCACCAGCTTTCGGTGGCCTGGGTGGGGCTTTGCGTCGTCTAATTCCAGTCAGACTGGTTTCGAACCCACTACAACAGCTATGGATGCAGGGGCCGCCGTGACTCAGAGGCAGCGAGCTACCAACTGAGCCAACGACGCAACTTGGACCAGCAGTCATCTTACCTGAGATATTAAATAGCCGTAATACGTACATTGCAGCTATATTAACCTTCCTTACCGAAATCGAGCCGTACTATGACTGCTTGTAGTCTTACAACATGTGTAAACCTACCGAGTCACGTTAAATCGAACCGCCAACCCAGCGCATTATGGTACTTACACGCTGTGAGTCCGAGTATTCTAAGAAATATGCTTAAAAGGCCTACTACACTTGTTTATTAAAAAAGCAAAACAAATTTTAAAGTAGATATCGAAAGATTTATACTCAGCCTTTTGCATTCCAATATGTACTAGTGTTTGTACCTTCAACTGCAGCGATGCAAAGCTGGTGTCAAGCGTCGTTTGCTTAAACTGTGGTGGTGGAGAAACAGGCTGCCCTTGTTGTTGATGCGAATGCGACCCTCATCTTTCATTGAATGTAAAGACACAAAGAGTAAACTAGGCATCCTTTACATCACGTCATAGCAGCCCTTCTAGCAAGAACAGGCACAGGAAAACCAAAAAAGAAGTCGGAAAACTTTTTCTTGCGCCTTCTGTTTTCTTCGCATCGACGTTCTAGAGTTGGCGCCCGGCGGATGCGAACCGGTGCGACTGGTTGCGAAGTTGCGACCGGTTGCGATGTTGCGAAGTTTAGTAGTTACCGTTTTCGCTGCCTGAAGTGAGCCGCCGGTGGTGACGTGAGTGAGAGTAGTTGTGGAAGAATTTGGAAGTTGCATTCTACTCAAACCAACTAGAAATGGTAAGTTTAGTTTAGTTTAATCTGACTCACCTGACCACAACATTGCAAAGCCAGCTAATACGGTCCCGTACGTAGAGATGCAACCGTAAAGAAAAATACCGGATACCGGATAGTTTTTCAGAATACCGGATACCGGATAATACCGGATAGTAAAGATGATTAAGTTTTAAGGAAATACAGTAATTTTCAGGCTAGAAATATACTTTTTCGATGCTTTCAAGGCAGGATATGAGCAAGAATGTGTTTGATGTGACTGATATCACGTTGAATCCCAGTTGTTTGCTCGGTTTCTGTTATTTAATGCTAGAAGCATCAAAAATAAACAGATAGACCTATTATTCGAGTGTACGAGCAATCTGGATACGATTTTGGCTGTGACTGAGACATGGCTTGACTGTGATGTAGGTGACGAATTTTTTGCACTAATCTCACTGTCGCATCATTATGTAAGGTCGGACAGAACTGGTGGTGGCAGGGTCCGTGGCGGGGGTGTTCTTTTACTAATACCAAAATGTTATAATTTTGTGCTAATTGAACAACATGGTTCAGAGTACTACGAGTGCATCTGGGTAGATCTTTACTGGCCCGGAAGTAAATTGCCGTTTTTACGGCTAGCGTTATATTATCGAACTAATGGAGCGAACATTCACCTCTCTACAAATGCTCTTGTTGACCATGCCAGAGGTTTTTGTCATACTACAGTGCCTGTGCTATTTTTGGGGGACTTAAATTATCCTGAAATTAAATGGGATGGGTTTGAGGGAATGCTTCCACCATCTGAACAACTATTTTGTGAATTTACCTTGGAACAGGGTTTTGAGCAGTATGTTCATAGAAAAACGCACTATTTGGGTAATATCCTTGATTTAGTGTTCTGTAATGAGCCAGGGTTGGTTTATAGTATCGATATAGATGAACCGTTTGCTAATTCCGATCATTATAAAGTAGTAGGTAATATGGGACCTTTTCATTATAACACTAATATGTCCAAGAAAAAGTTCTTCCGTAATTTCGCAAAGGCGCATTATGAGTCTATTTTTCAGTATCTAGACCATATTGACTGGTTTGAGTTGTTTGATGGATGTGCAAACGTGGACCAGTTTTGGGATGTTTTTCTGAGACATTTAAATAAGTGTATTGAGTTATTTGTACCCTTGTGTGAGGTTCCTCACAAACACTATTCACCCTTCTCTTTCGGTACTCGAATCTCTCACAAGCAGGTAAAGAAATTGCATTATTTGTACAAAAGAAACCCAACAGACGAACACCGTCAAAACTGGTTACGAGCAGCATCTCAGTTTCGTAGACTCAAACGGCGAGATATTCATGAAGAAGAGCATTCTGTACTAAACTCCAAATCAGACCTTAAATTCTGGTCTTTTGTACGCTCTCGTTTATCGTGTAAATCACAAATTCCAGCTCTAGTCACAGAAGAAAATCGAGTTTTGATTGATTCTAAAGAAAAAGCAGAAGAGTTCAACGGGTTTTTTACATCAGTCTTTACATATGACGATGGAGTGAAATTGCAAATAGAGCCAGAAAGAGTGGAACAAAAATTATCAAACATTGATTTTGATGTGCAGACTATTTTTGACCACATTATCAGGTTGTCCCCAAAGAAATCATGCGGAACAGATTGTATTCCTCAATTTTTTGTTCGTAATTTGGCAGCAGTCTTAGCTAAACCATTAGAAAGGGTTTTTGGTTTTTCTTTTGCATCCAGATCTGTACCAAAGCAATGGAAGGTATCAAAAATTATTCCGCTTCACAAAAAGGAATCCGTGTCCAAGGTAAAAAATTACAGGCCCATTAGTTTACTTTGTACTTGTAGTAAAGTTATGGAGTCTATTGTTAGAGAACGTTTAGTTAATCATCTAAAGCATAATCGAATTATAACAGAAGCTCAACACGGCTTTTTATCAAAACGTTCAACGGTCACACAACTCTTATTGTGTTTAAACGATTGGACAAAAGCTGTGGATGATTGTTTAACAGTTGACGTCATTTATTTAGATATTGCAAAAGCTTTTGATTCTGTCTCTCATAGTAAGCTTATTCAAAAATTACAGGCGGTCGGTATTTCGGGTACTATGCTGGCTTGGTTATCAAACTACTTAGAGGATCGTCAACAATATGTGTGCTTGGACAGTAATGTTTTGTCTGGTCTTAAATCTGTTACGTCAGGAGTTCCACAAGGTAGTCTTTTAGGTCCAATACTCTTTTTGATTTACATAAACGATTTAGTATCGGTTCTTAAAAATTCCAAGATTAAATTGTATGCTGACGATGCTAAAGTGTATTTCTCTGTTCCTAGAAATACAGTAAATCAAGGACTCTTAGAGGATCTAAGAAACGTTTATGCCTGGTCTTATCGAATGCAGTTATCAGTCGCCTTACAGAAATGCTCAGTCTTGCATTTGGGGTATGGTAATGCTCATACAGAATATCTCATTGGTGATACACAACTTCCTGCTGTATCATCCGTTGCGGATTTAGGAGTGATAATTTCGAAAGATCTTAAATTTTCTATTCACTGTAAGCAAGTTGCGGCGAAAGGTTTTCAGCTTGTAAATTTAATTTACAGAACTTTTGTAACTAGAGATAAAGATTTTCTAGTTCAGATGTTCAAAACTTACGTCCGGTCGAAACTTGAATATGCTACAGAAGTGTGGAATCCTTATTTAATTAAGGACACAGAGTTAATTGAGCGTGTGCAACGTCTCTTCACCCGTAGGTTACCCGGAATGGAGGCGCTAAGCTATGTAGATAGACTTAGGGTTCTGAAATTGCAGTCACTTGAAGAACGTCGTTTGATTAAAGATCTGGTTATGGTGTACAAGATTATTTATGGTCAAGTGGATGTTCCTTTTGACAGTTTCTTTCAGTTTGCTAGGGTTCAAGGTACTCGAGGTAACTGCCTTAAGCTGTATGTTCAATTTTCGCGTACAGATGCACGTAAGTATTACTTTGCTAACCGTGTTGTTTCGATTTGGAACGACTTACCTGAACATGTTGTAACTAAACGTACTGTTGGTTCTTTTAAACAAGGTTTGCTTTCTCTAGAGTGGGGTAATTATTTACGGAGCCGTTATGTAACTGGTTTATCTTGAACACGCTTATGGTGGGTGAGTAGCCGGTCAATCGGCCCTGCCTACCTCCTTCTGTCCGGCCAAGTGATTGGTTGGACTGTGTTTGTTTTTTTAACAACCTTTTCTTCGTGTTGATAAAGTTGAATCAGCTATATTTACCAGATAGGCTGGAGTTAAGTCTGAAAGTAGTGCTAATCTGCACGCGACACCAAGAATACGCTCGGAAACTGGAAAAATTGTCATGAAAATGCTATTTTTGGCTATCCGGTATCCAGAATATACCGGATACTGGATAGTGTTTTAGAGCAAAAAATACCGTATATATAAAATATCCGGTATATACCGGATAATACCGGATTACGGTTGCATCTCTACCCGTACGTAGGTATACCTATTTATTCATTTTTTATTTTACCAAGATTGGGTAGAAAACCAGATCCAATAAACTTTTTTAGCACTCCAAGTCCAAATTTCTAGCATTTTACCAAATTTTGATTTGGTCAAGATTTGAATGCATCTGTAAACAAACGAATTTCCGGTAAACGGGACCGGATTACCTCAGATCCGGTACTGGACCGCAATTGCGGTCGGGTCGGGTCTCTAATCGCAACCCCAGGAGAAGTACGACTGCCCTACAGAACGCGCACCCGCCCAATAACCACATACTTCCCCCGTAGTTTTCCGGCCCATGTATGGTGCCACCTTTGAGCTTCTGCTGTATTGGGAAAGTGGTGCTGCTGTTTTGATAAACTGTGTGTTTTAGGCGAAGCGAACTAAGAAGGTTGGAATCGTAGGAAAATACGCCACGCGCTATGGTGCCTCACTGCGAAAGACGGTAAAGAAGATGGAGGTGACCCAGCACTCCAAGTACACCTGTGTCTTCTGTGGAAAGGTAACACTCTCTTACTCTTGCTATCCCAAACAACACTCACTCACTGTTTCGTTTGTGTGTGGTTTGAAACCTATCGATGCGATGGCAAGTAGTGGACACAAAGCCCAACTCAGGCCGTCGAAAGTCAGCAATGACAAGTAGATAAATGGCAACCAAACCTTAGCTGTCTTGCACACACCCACAGCAAAGGGGAGGGTTGTTGTTAAGGAGGCTGCCGGACCTTCTGTCTCTTCCTGCTATATAGGACAGTCAGGCACTTAACGCCGTTTATTGTACTGGCACCGTATAAGGTGCTGGTACCATATATGCAGGGTGTCTAAAAAATGATCACATTTCTTTTTACTGCCATTTCCGCAAATTTTGACCAAATAGGCTGAAATTTGGACTATAGGTGGCACAATTCGGGGAATTTTATGTGTTAAAGTTTGGTGCACTAGGCTTGACTCATTCCCGAGAAATTTAAAAAAAGGTGAAATTTGGTAATTTCAATAGCGAAAGCCGGTCACCGAAAAAACGTTACATTACATTATCGCCTAAACTCCAACGATAACGTTGGAGTTAGGGCCCGACCGGATACAAATTTCTACCGGATCCGGATCCGGATATGCCCATATCCGGCCGGATCCGGATCCGGATATGCCGGATATCATTGATCAACTTAAAATTTTTTTCAATGCAATAAACCACATACAGGGTGTCTAAAAAAATGATCACATTTCTTTTTACTGCCATTTCCGCAAATTTTGACCAAATAGGCCGAAATTTAGACTATAGGTGCCAAAATTCGGGGAATTTTATGTGTTAAAGTTTGGTGCACTAGGCTTGACTAATTCTCGAGAAATTTCAAAAAAAGTGAAAGTTGGTAATTTCAATAGCGAAAGCCGGTCACCGAAAAAACGTTATATTACATTATCGCCTAAACTCTAACGATAGCGTTGGAGTTCATGCGTCAATTTTTTACACACGAATTACCCTGAACTTCTGCGTTTACACTCCAAATTTCATCCAATTCCGACAAAAATTAGGAAAGATACAGGAAAAGGAAATGTTTCCATTTTTCGCTGACCGGCTTTCACTATTGCAATTACCAAATTTCACTTTTTTGAAATTTCTCGTTGAATGAGTCAAGCCTAGTGCACCACACTTTAACATATAAAATTCCCCCAATTTTGGCACCTATGGTTCAAATTTCAGCCTATTTCGTCAAAATTTGCGGAAATGGCAGTAAAAAGAAGTGTGATCATTTTTTCGGTGACCGGCTTTCACTATTGAAATTACCAAATTTCACTTTTTTTGAAGTTTCTTGGGAATGAGTCACGCCGGTAGAGATGTTCACGAGCCTAAAAATCGCGGCTCGGCTCGGCTCGATTGTGAGCTCTATTTAGGTCAGCTCGTTTCAGCTCGTTTGTGCGCACCTATACTGAGAATGCTTTCAAAAGCGTTTTTCAAGCTAATTTTGTTCAAATTTTCTCGCCCTTATTGGGCCGCGGCTC
Source organism: Sabatieria punctata (assembly GCA_030248155.1). Lineage (NCBI taxonomy): Eukaryota > Metazoa > Nematoda > Chromadorea > Araeolaimida > Comesomatidae > Sabatieria > Sabatieria punctata. The sequence goes on from JASANB010000325.1 coordinate 23,458, forward strand.
AACCAGAGATCTAAGAATTTAATACTTCCTTTTGCAAAATCCTGAGCAAGCCAATAAGTAAGGGGAAGACAAATAATAGGGACATATTGTACAGGTAAAAAGGGTTTACGAGAAGCCTTACTCTAAGTGGCAAAGATAAACCACCAGTGATGTACAATGTATGTGAAAAGCGATTCCGCACTATGGTGATATTCTGAGAGTGGGTTTTTAGCATTTTGTGCAGTTAAATAGCGAAAAATATCCTAAAATGACTGGAACTAATCTAATTTTATGTGCAAATACGTAAAAAATCACGTTTTCTCATCTGTGACTGATATCCGGCATATCCGGCAGGTAATATCCGGATCCGGTACCGGATCCGGATATGGCCATATCCGGCCGGATCCGGATATCCGGTCGGGCCCTAGTTGGAGTTCATGCGTCAACTTTTTACACATGAATTACCCTGACCTTCTGCGTTTACACTCCAAATTTTATTCAATTCCGATAAAAATTAGAAAAGATACAGGAAAAGGAAATGTTTCCATTTTTCGTGACCGGCTTTCACTATTGAAATTACCAAATTTCACTTTTTTTTGAAATTTCTCGGGAATGAGTCAAGCCTAGTGCACCAAACTTTAACACATGAAACTCCCCGAATTTTGGCATCTATGATCCAAATTTCAGCCTATTTGGTCAAAATTTACGGAAATGGTTGTGAAAAGAAATGTGATCATTTTTTTGAGACACCCTGTAGTACCGGTACTACTTAGGGTAGTAGCACCATAATGGTACCATCACAGTGGCCCAACGTGGGGTACCATAAACGGCGTTAAGTGCCTGACTGTAGCAGCTGACTACTCCTAGTCCGAAAGGACAAGAACAACAACTGCACTTATCCTGCATACATGTAATGGGGGTCTAGGGGGGGTCCCTTAGGGACCACCTAGACCCCCAGAGGTCTGGCTCACCCACCGATTAGGGCCAGACCACCGGACCCGACCGAACTCTGCAGCTAGGGATTTTTTCCACCCCTCTCATTTATTTGGAAAGCGATTTTTCTTCAATGCCTGGCAAAGTTGCTTGAAGTGCCAGGCCAGTAAAACAGCGCTTTTTAGTTGTATTTGAGTGCTAATTCGCGTTTTTTCGGCGATTTTTAGCTCAAAACTACGATTTCAAGCGGTTATTTGTTCGCTCTTCTCTGAAGTTTTGGCTAAGATAGACCCCAGCCACCTGCCCTTCGGCGGATGAGCTGTTTTTTCATATTATGCGTATCCTTTCTACACCATTGCATAAAATCGGCCCTAAATTAGGGTGAGGATGGTGGAAAAAAGTATCGTTGTTCCGATCTGTGTTGTCTGTTTGGCTTTCTGTCCAGTTTCGTCTTGCTACTTCTAAAGCTAACTTTGAACCTACTAACCTAAGTCTCAGCTTTAACCCATACATGTAACAGGGGTCTGCCCCTCACCCGACTTAGGCCAGACCCCCCGGATGGCGACCCCCGACCCCGAGACGATTTTTCCGACCCCCTCCGATTTTTGTGGCCAGTAATTTTTTGAGCAGATTTTCCAATTTCACACACAAAAATTGCAAAAATCGCTCGTAAGAACAGCAAGCACTCTTCACCTGTATTTGAGCCCAAATTACTGATTTTTGACGATTTTTAGCCGAAAAATTGTTATTTTTGAGCGTTTTTTAGTTTCCAACCCCCTTCCTAGAATTTGGGCTCAGACCCCCGTCGGCGCCAGACCCCCAACCCCCACCCCTTCGGCGGATTATATTTATTTACTAGTTGGCTCCAAAAGGCCATTCGGCCCCAAATGGTTTCCCAAAGCGGTGGGGCACATAAAATGCAAACAAACCTGTTACATGTATGGCTTGCGTAACAAATGCTCAGTGCGTAGACTTAGGTTCAGGTTTAGGCTTACGTTTAGGCTTAACAATTATAATACAGCGAAAATGAAAAGTCGGCAATGGGCACAAATCTTATGTACAACATACATGTAAGTTAGATGGGCAAAGGGGGGCTGAGGGGGTTGGCCCCCCTCAGGCTCAGACCTACCCCCCTCAACCGGCCGCTACCCCGTCAGGAATTTTTTTGGAAGAATTTTATATGGAAAATTGTGATAAAAATATGCCTGGAATAGGTGTAAATGAGCTCAGAATAGCTTATCTTAACTTATTGTAATGAAAAACAAGCCAAAAAACCTTGATTCTAGCCAAAATCGGACTTTTTGGCTTACCAACCCTCAGCCCCCCTCTGGCGCTCCTACCCCCCTCAGGAATTGAAAATTCTACCCCGCCCCCATCAGCCGAAATTCTAGCCCAGGTCTGCATGTAACATTGGGTCTGGTCTGCCCCCACCCGACTAAGGTCAGACCACCCCCACTGAGGACGATTTTTTCGACCCTCTACGATTTTTCATTTTTTTCTGTTGCGTGTCATTTTTCTAGCATATTTTGCAATTTTATTGGAAGTTCAGACACTAAAATGGTTAAAATCGCGTGCAAAACAAAAAAACAACATTTGCTCTGCACTTTAGCTGTATTTGAGTCCAAATTAGCGATTTTGGCCGAAAATTGCGGTTTTGTTATGTGATATAAATGAGACAACAATGTATATGGGTTAAAGAAGAAGAAAAATTGCAATCGTTGCAGGACGCCATGAGACGGCAGGCGGTGGGAATCTGGAAGTGCAGAGGGTGCAAGAAGACGGTGGCGGGGGGAGCGTACGTCTACGGCACGGTGACGGCGGCCACAGTCAGAAGCACCATCCGACGTCTGAGAGAGGAAACTCGCGATTAGGAATTTGATTTCACTGTCGACACTTTGTTGTCTGCTTTGTTGATGTGTCATCGGCTGATAAAAACGGTTTATTGAAGCCAGATAGTCTATGGCTGGTTTTTTATGAATAGAATCAAGGATAGAGCTTATCCTGAGCGTTTTCCAGCCCAACTATCATTAGGTAAACTGTTGATAGTCTTTATTTGTACCTTTTTAACTCTCCTACAGTCTGGCACTTAACGCCGTTTGTGGTGCCTACGGCCATGGGCCACGGCCATATATGGTACGAAATCTGAACAGAGTGGTACCAGTAGCAATGCGAAGGTACGGGTACCATATATACCGGCACCTTATGCTAGCGTCACCATTGGGTACCGGTACCCCCACAGTGGCCGAATGTGGGGTACCATATATGGTGCGACTAGCCTAGGTACCGGAACCTTATATGGTGTCTGTACCATAAACGGCGTTAAGTGCCTGACTGTCCTAGTCCTTTTACTGTCAGGCACTTAACACAGTATATATTTGACTGTTTTATCTAAAATTGGAAACCAATTTTTCTTCAGTGCAGATCGAGCTTGGGAGGTGTGAGACATCTAACGCGTGGTTCACTAACTAACTCGGGCGGCTGGTCACCGCTCGAGTATCCTCCGGACTTCATCCAGTTGTCGAATTCAACTCGCCAGTAGCTGAGGCTTTGGTCAAATTTCTGCTGCCACTCTTGAGCGGAACTTTCGCATTGCTGGCGATAGTGATCTATTTTCGCTTTTTCCGCTTCCTTCATCATTCTCTGACCACCTTCGAAATATACCTTGTCGTCCTTAAATTTCGGTAATTAATGTTATTTTGGTATGTAGAAAGAACGGTTTTTGGATAAAATGAACTTTTTGTTTGGGCTTATTTATTTTTTGTTAAAACTGTTTGTAGTATGCTATCTTCATCTTGAGCTCTTTAGAGTTAATAATTTTTGTGTACAAAATTCTTCCAATTTATTTATGGCGGGCTTGAGTTGGGTAGGCCAGAGTCTGACGGGTCAACCTCCCTTCATACTGTTATTTTGAAGAGCAAAAGTTTACCACGACGCGATAATTCGGCCCGTTCAGTATGAAAATATCCTTAGATTCAGTATTAGATACAGTACTGAAGGCGCCGTCAGTAATTTCCATTAATCCGGAATTGGTTTTAATCCACAAACCATTGACGTATTTAATACCGTAATCCTTAGTGGCCAGTTTACTGTACTCAACTGTCTGCTTATTTATGACAGTTAGATTTATCGAAGAGGCCGAATCGAAATCGATCCAGTTTTGGGCAAAGTTTGGGTTCGGAGTAGTGGCTAAGAGAAAAGTAATAATAACAACCGCCAGCATATTGGAGTTGTTTCTGTCTCGGTGCTACTAAATTTGTTTATTCATGTGGAGACCGCGCACAATTGACTAATTAGCTAAGGTTCAGTTATTTTAAAGAATGCCGAAGAAATGTTCTTTGTTCTGTCTGACGATGTAGTAGGTAGGACGCACTTTTAGAAAAAATAAATTCAAGTCATACATGGACTAGGGGGCTTTGGGAATTACCCCTCCTGGCTGGAAAGGCCAGACAGCTTAAGGGACCCCCGACCCAAAAATACAAGTACCAGTGGTGGCTCCAGTACTAACAAACTGGCTCAGAACTAGAGTGCGAACAATACCTAGAAAACCCAATACCCCAATACCCAATACCAATACCTGAGACCCCCAATACCCCAATACCCAATACCCAATACTTGCGTAGCTGGGCCAAAAATTGCATTTCACTGGACAGATATGTACATTCCACCAGTTGTGTATAAAAGATTTTTGGCACTGCAATTAATATTTTTAAGAGGCTTGGTTGGGCCGCTGTCCAAGCAGGGCGAGAAAATGTTGAAAAATTAGCCTTTCAGAAAGCATTTAGAAGCCATTTTGGGCGTAAAATTAGCAGAAATTATCAGTTTTGGTACCTAATATTTCGTAATTCTGTCGTGTTTCTTTCTTACGGCGAATTTTTTTCTAACTCTGCCGGAAATTGTGTGCACCACCACAATGGCCATGTGTACGGTACTGGTACATTACAGTGACATTAGAAATGTCACCGTTTTTATTTTAGATAAGAGTAGAGAAATTAATTACTGGTGTAGCGCTTAGAAAAGCGTACACTTTAGGAAATTCTAGTAACGTTTAGTTGATTAGGCCGTCCATAAACGACGTCGTTCCAGAGGGGGAGGGGGTTGGCTGAAATGCGACGATAGACGACACACCAGGAGACGGAGGGGTTAGCAAAAAACGACGTCAGTTTTTTTCGGAATTTTAGGGAACTTTGATTGTAATATTTTCAATTTAATTATATTCTGTCAAATTTTTCTACGGAAAAGCTTCCCAGAGTGGTTCTAGCGATCTATTCAATTGATTGTACAGTATGCTAACAAGAAAACATGACAGTACTGTATGTACTGCACTTTTATCGGGAGGGGGCTAAACTGAGAACGACGTCGCCTTATGGGAGGGGGTTCTCAAGAAACGACGCAAGGCGATTTTGGGGGAAAGGGGCCCCGAAAAATCGGGATTTTGGATGGATGGCTGCTTAACGCAAAAACAGCTTCCTAAACCGAATCATCGATCAACTTTTTCGATTTTTTCAGATCAATTTTTCAGGTTAACATCGATTTTTCTCTATTTTTACCTGTCCCAATTAGTATTGGGTATTGGGGGGTAAAAACCCCAATACCCAATACCCAATACCTGGAAAACACCCCAATACACCCAATACCCAATACTCACTCTACTCAGAACTCACTAATTTTAGCCTAAAATTCGCTTGGAAAGCCTTTGGAAACCGAATTTGGTGTTTCCACTGCTGATATTTAACAGAAATCCATGTTTTGAAAGTCCTTTTTGTGATTTTTTGCTCGTTTTTAGCTCTAAAACGCTATTTGGCAGCTTTAAAATAGCAAAACTGAAAAAAACGTGCAAAAAACGCACTTCCAGGCGTTTTGGTTTTGTAGCTTTTGAAACTTTGGACCACCTCTGAGCGAAACCCCCCTCGGCCCCCCCCACCTGAAGGAAAACCCCCTACCCCCACCCTACCCCAGGTCGGCCCGGAGCTGTTACATGTATGATTTTGTCGCGTCTTGGCCACGGGTAGTTTACGCTGTCCCGTCCCCGTGTGTCACGGCGGCCCCGGCCGGCAACCATGAGAGCGGTTGTTTTTGGGTTCGAAACCGGTCGAAGCGACTGGAAGTAGTCAACGTAAAGCCCAACCCAGACCGCCGAAAGCCGGTGATGGCCAGTAGGTAAATGGGAACCGAACCGGCGCTGCCGTTGCACCCAATGGCAGCAAAGGGGAGGGTTGTTTATAGGCAGGGCTACCCCATTGAAGGGCTCTGAAAAGAGCGAGGGGTGTCCTGAGCTGTCCGAAAGGACAGTGGAACTCAAAAAACAAACGAATGATTCAAGTTGATAACAAGTACGTACTCAAATTAAAGTCCCTGTTAAAAGGAACTTGGCAAAGTACATGTACAGTACGTAGGCGAACAAGTTGCTGTTTACCTAAGTGATTTCACAGACCTTGTAGATGTACTGTCAGGAAATTCATTTCTTGAATTATGGGCTTTTAGGCTTACTGCGTTTTGTTATCAATAATAACCGTTTGCGTTACTTATTGTCTTCGTAATCTTATCTCCGTATGGCATGTATTGTCTCAGCTGTCGGAAAGCTGCGATAGCTTGCGGGCGGTACAAACAAGGATACGTAAGTGTATCAGGTTTAGGATAGGAACTAGCACCAGTATAGTCTATTATCTGTGAACATTCAAAGCCGCTAGCAAAATGAAGTTATTACTTGTATTTGGTAAGTTAATGTTGCAGTATATTCCACGAATCAATCGAACGCCCTTCTGCCGATCTAGCCGAATTTGGGTTTCAACGCGACTTTTTAGGGTGCATACGGTAGCATCGCCATTGACGTTCGGACGGCAAACTCTTAGTTGCGTCAAGTGTATTCTTAGTTCTGTGCTGTATAAGCTAAGCCTAACCATAATCCTCACTGCGTACATACCTTGTATATACAGTAAGTAAAGAAATCCATAATGCATCTTCATGTTTTTAGGACTTATAAGCCTGTCGTTGGCCTCGCGGCTTCCCCTAACCAATTTTGACGTTAGCAGTTGTGACTTATGTCGTGCGTCCGCTAAATCGTTCAAATCGATAATCGATGACAAAAAGGTACAGCAAGAGGTCAAAGGGTGGCTCTCTCAAGTCTGCGACGCTCTCGGTGGAGACCGCGCTACTCAGGTGAATCGACGCTCCGCCTTCCAAAAATCTATTTTCTCTATTTAGTTGTGTTTTAGTGCCACAAATATCTAAATGAATTCTACACCAACATAATTCAGTTTATCGATCTACAACTCGACAACCAATGCGTAAGACAAGAGTGAAGTTAAAAGTTGAATAAATATACCTAAAGCTAAAACCAAACCAGGACGGATATTGGGGTTACTGCTACGACAAAGCGCATTGTCAAGTGTGCAAAGCTTGGACTGGTTCAATCATGAAAATCGTCAACGACCAAAATAATCAGAAAATTTTCAAGTCCTGGCTCACTCAGTACTGCAATGGTCTGTCCGGACAAGAAAAGACCGATGTTGTAAAGTATTATTTTGCTATTTTACTTTTCGCTTCGTTTAGTGCTTAAACAACGTAAACAAAAACTTTGACAAGGACATCAAAAACTTGAATGATCGACTGGCAAAATTCTGTGATGTAAGTTTTACTACGCTTCCGTCTTATTCCTGGCTTATTGTAGCTTTTCTTCGATTTTACGCATGTCTGTTAGCTGTTGTTGTTTTATTTTTTGTCAATTTTGCCTGTTTTTGGTCTGTTTTGTGCATGGTCCGGTTATCAGTGTTAGGTTTTCCATTCTATTTGTTGTACAGGTTGTTAAAAATGGGAACTTTGCTTCCAACTTTAGTTTGAGCTGACGGATCTAAAAAGCTTCTCGTGTCATTTGAAAGAGCGTGCAATGACGTATCTGGCTGGTGGCTGGTCAAGAACAAACCCCTGAGTCCGGTACTGTAAAGGTTTAATTGAGCTAGTTCAGCAGACTGAGATTTTGTCCTCTTTTTTTTTTAGTTTTTGTCTTTTTTTATGGATTTTTTAATCAAATTCTGTACCGAAAGTGAATGTATGCCAGGGCTGTTGGGTCGGTTTTATTCCTCGGTTTTTTCGTTTTTTTCGGAAAAAAACCGGTTTTTTTCCTAGGCGCTCGGAAAAAAACTAAAATACGGAAAAAACTCAAGTAAGTTTTTAAAGGAAATAGGCAAAATAACTGGTTAAATTCGCTTCAAATGCTTAGAATTTACGTTAATAGAAGCCTTACAAGCATTTGTTGGGCATAACTAAGCTGTTTTTGGCAAAAAAATACCTGTACCATTTTCATGCAACTTTTATTATTGTATTTTTGTTGTTTTAAAATCAAATTACTACTCTAAAAGATGAAAATTGTGCATGTTTCAAAATATAACTCAGCCGCTATTTCGTTGAATTCTGCAATAAAAAGCGATTGTTAAAAATTTTTTCTTCAAGCCACCTCGTAAAATAACTTTTGGAAAAAAACTGAAAAAAACTGAAAAAAAAAACCGGCTTGAGTTTTTTTCCGGAAAACAAACATCCCTGGTATGCTAGGTAGGTTTTTCACAAAGTTAGAAGGCGCCGGTCGGTCGTGCACTTAGCAGTCAGCTCTCGAATAACGGTTACTGGAGGGAAGCACGTCGAGCTTTTTTGGAAAACGTAGCACACACTCTGTGTTCCAAATTTGAGGCAAAATCCATGAGAAACATTGAAACCAAGAACTGGAAAAAGAGGAGAAAACTCAGTGTGCTGAACTCGCTCACTTTAAACGTTTACGGTACCGAACTCAGTGGGTGGCTTGTCTTTGACTGCCGAGCCGACGAACCAATCGATTGGCTACTGCGCGCTCTTTCAATTGAGATCAAGAGCTAAATAAGTTCGTTTACTCGAACTAAAGCTGGGGAGTAAATTCCCGTTTTTTGAACATCCTGTATGTGCTCTAAAGTTTCGATCTACTGTTGGTCGCCTTTTGGGCATTTTTCTATTCTCTTTTGTTCGTTTGGTCCTAGTTTTGTCACATTTGGTTTAATTTATAGCAGACTGTGGGAGTGTGTCGTCAGCAGTCGGCCAAACTAACCACGTCAAAGAATTTTTAATGAATTTTACGAAATTCCTTTTCACTCCCCTCAATTTCACCTGATGAAGTGCCAAAATTGTCAGCATTCAACAGCGGCTTTAAAGAAGTTAGTAGACTCAGCAGACGTACAAACTCAGGCCAAACAATGGATCGGTCAAGTGTGCGAATTCTTTGCCGGAAAAAAGAGCGCCAAAAAAAGGTTATCTACATTATTTTTCAAAGAGCGCCGTTTCGTAATTCTCGTAGCCTTAATTTTCAGTGCAGGAAAACGTTCGTCGACAGTTTCCGGAAATATAATCAAACTTCTGGATTTATGCAGCACTTGGCAACGCATGCGTAAGTTTGCTCCAGTTCAGATTAGGGCATACATGTA
>JASANB010000327.1:0-35087 GCA_030248155.1 Sabatieria punctata
GCCATGCACAGTTCTGGCTTCTTCCCTTCCCCTCCATAACTGTATTGAAAATACCGTACTCCATCCTCCCTGACTTAAAACAGCGCATGTTGCCATCGCTTTCAGGACTCTTGCCACTTATTATGCTGACCGACCCCGTCTTACCTGGCAGCCATCCTGCCAGGCTGATTGCCCATTAAAAGGCGGGCGCTTTGTGACCCACGGGCATGATTGCCGTCCTGCCGGTACTTACGGTTGTCTCCCGTCTGCAGGCCATGCTGTCGACTTACCCGGCCATGGATATTCAGGTTCCGCAACATTGAACGTAACCTGCAAATCCTGTTACCGGTACCGGGCATCAGGGTACGTTACCGATCTGTCTGAATATCTGAAGCTGATTATTGGCATCAATATCTTCGTGCTGTTTTGCGGCAATGAAGGGCGCAGGAACTGCGTGAAATCGACGGCTCCCCGCACAGTCGCGGTGCTTTCTGGGAACCCTGGCGGGCTTTACCAGCTTCAGCATTCATGTCGGCGGAATGTCGCCGAGTCTCTCTACCTGTTACCGCAGCGGCTTAACAAACCAGATGTCATCATGAGCATTTTGCCTGTAAACGGCATAAAGCTGATTCCCTATTCCATGCTCGTGTTTGAGCGCGTCATTGTCTATCCCACAGACGACCAGGAGTAGCACTATTACGAAATAAAATGACCGCTCAAAGGCCTGATTTTTGTAGGGATTAGACCGGTTTACGTGAATGTGTCGTTTTTGTGCAGTTGCCTATAGCAGTGCTTCGGCGGTGAGTTTCAGGCCCACCAGAAACAGGAAGCAGTAACACAGCCGGTAGAAGAATGTTGCATCCAGAACATGATGTAACCGGGCGCCCAGTCTGACCCCGGCGATCGCCAGTGGCATCAGTACAAGGGAGGTGAGCAGGTTCTGGCTGCTGAACAGCCCGAGCATGGAATAGGGAATCAGCTTTATGCCGTTTACACAGGCAAAGAAAATAATACTGGTGGTGACAAATACGGTTTTGTTAAGCCGCTGCGGTAACAGGTAGAAATTCAGCGGCGGCCCGCCGGCATGAATGCTGAAGCTGGTAAAGCCCGCCAGGGTTCCCCAGAAAGCACCGCGGCCAATGTGCGGTTCGCGGGGGGCCGGAATCCGGTTGCGCAGTTCCTGTAAAACCGCATTGCCGCAAAACAGCAACGATGTGATGCCAATAATCAGCTTCAGATGGTTTTCACTCAGATGCTGGAATGTCAGGGCGCCGATACTGATGCCCAGTGTTGCTGCCGGTAACAGAATTTGCAGGTTACGTTTGTCGAAATGTTGCCGGAAGCGCCACAGGGCCTGAATATCCATGGCGAACAGAATCGGCAGCATGATGGCTGCAGCCACGGGAGACGCAACCGTAAGTGTAAGCATGGGGACGGCAATCATGCCCAGTGATCCGCCAAAGCCGCCTTTGGATATGCCGACAATCAGCACAGCAGGAATGGCTGCCAGGTAGAACAGGGGGTCGGTCAGCATAATAAGTAGCTTAAGGGCCTGAAAACGTGAAAGAAAGCATGCGCTGATACTAAGTCAGGGAGGATTGGAGTACCAGTATTTCAGATCGGATTATGGAGGGAAGGGAAAAGCTTTGTATCGAATATTTCGATATTAGTCAGGTGTATTATTCGTTTTACTTCTTGGGGCTGGTGCAGAGAATAGTAGATAAGATGTATTAACCGATTACGGGAAAGGGCATGGCAATTCTGCTGAACAACCATGGTTATGACAATGCCAGCTGGCAGGCCGCACTGGCGGAGCTGCTGCCTGAGCAGGACGTTTTTCTGTTTGCCGATATGACACCGGCCCGCCGTCAGCAGGTTGAATATGCACTGGTATGGAATCACCCTCCCGGGGATCTTGCTGAGTATCCCAACCTGAAAGCCATACACCTGCTTGGGGCTGGCACTGAAGCGGTGGATGCAGATCCGGCAACACCGGATGTTCCTGTGCTGCGCTTAGTGGATCCTCAGGTACTGGAAGATATGGCCCGTTATGCGTTGTACTGGGTATTACATTTTCACCGGCGTTTTGGTGTTTATGCACAGCAGCAGAGCCAGGCGCACTGGGAACGGCATAACCTGTGTGCCAGTGAAGAGTTTACGGTGCTGGTGCTGGGGCTGGGCATGGTGGGAAAAACCGTTGCCCGCCGTCTTGCCGCTAATGGTTATAAGGTGCTTGGCTGGGACAGACATCAGGCAGAATTAGCTGGCGTGGAAAGCTACTGTGGTGGCGATATGCCTCTGGCAAAAGCCGACGTGGTCATTAACTGTTTACCGTTAACCCCTGAAACCCGTCATATGATAGATGCTGACCTGCTGGGCCAGCTGCCCGAAGGTGCTGTGCTGGTCAACATCAGCCGGGGGGAAGTACTGGTGGACGCCGATGTAATTGACGCACTGTCCCGCGGGCCTTTATCCCGGGCCGTACTGGATGCCTTCTCAACAGAACCTTTGCCTGCGGATTCCCCGTTGTGGCGACACCCTGATATTCATATTACCCCCCATATGTCCGGTGCCACCTATGCCCGCTCGGCGGCTAAACTGGTGGTAGACAACATTCACAGAATTGAGCAGGGAGAGCAGCCGTTTCCGTTGCATAAACCCGGCCGGTTCACCAATAACAATAAAGTGTGAGATGACTATGAGCGAACTGACATTAGAACAGCAGCAGGAACAGGTACGGATTGATCTGGCTGCCATGTTCCGCCTGACCCATTATTTTGGCTGGGATGACACCATCTGGAACCATATCACCGCCCGGGTGCCCGGTTCTGATCATCACTTTTATATGCACCGTTTTGGTCTGTATTACGATGAAGTCTGTGCATCTAATCTGATTAAGGTGGATGAAGAGGGCAATGTGCTGGAAGGTCCGGAAGATGTGAACACTGCCGGTTTTATCATTCATGGTGCGGTTCACCTGAGTGACAGCCATAAAGATAACCGTTTTGTGTTCCATGCCCATCCTAAATCTGCCAGTGCGGCAACCGCATTTAAAGAGCTGCCGTTTCTGATTCAGGATTCCTCAATGCTCTACGGTAAAGTCGGCTTTCACGACTGGGAAGGCCTGTCAGTTGATCCGGATGAGCGTTTCCGAATTGCTGAGAATCTGGGGGAGAACAGCTGTCTGGTGATGCGTAATCACGGTTTCCTGACAGTGGGCGCCACCGCCGGTGAGTGTTTCATGAATATGTATTATCTGGTGCGGTTGTGTGAGGTTGCCCTGCAGGCGACAGCCTCCGGTTATGAGCTGGACCCGGGCCCGACCGAACTGTGGGAAAAAGCGTCGAAACAGTATGAAGCGTTCCCGCCGGGTAAGTATGAATGGCCGGCACTGCTGCGTAAGTGCGACCGGCTGGATCCGTCCTACAAACAGTAACCGGGTGATACAGGTAACAGGCGATGAAAATCGGTTTTATTGGCCTGGGCAATATGGGCTCAGGTATGGCGGCAAACCTGTTGGAACACTGTCGCTGGCATGAATATGAATTACAGGTGCTGGATCTCAATCCTGCTGCTGTTCAGCTGTTGGTGGATAAAGGGGCTTCAGACGGTGAGTCAGTTGCCCGGATAGCGGCTGACTGTGACGTACTGTTTACGTCATTACCCAGCGCGGTTCAGGTAAACGAAGTTGCATTTGGTCAGGATGGTATTCTGGAGAATGCCCGGGAAGGTTGCTGCTGGTTTGAAACCAGCACTAACGAACTGGCGCAATGGCAACAGGTGCTGGCAGCTGCACCGGCCCATATGACCCTGATCGATGCGCCGGTCACCGGCGGCAGTGAAGGCGCCGCCGAAGGCCGGCTGACGATGTTGCTGGGGGCGGAGCCGGATGAACTTGCGCCGTTTCGCGATTTACTGGGCAGCTTTACCAAAAAAGCGGTGCGTATGGGACCCTCCGGGGCAGGCTATGTGACCAAGCTTAGCCAGTTGCACCTGAATTATCTGGTGGCGCAGGGCATCGGTGAGGCATTAATGCTGGGGGCAAAGGCCGGGCTGGATTTGCATACCCTGAGTGATGTACTGAGTAACAGTTGTGCCCAGAGCTATGTGGTGGATAACTATATCCCGAAAGTGCTGGATGGCAGCTACGATGAGTCCTTTGCGCTGGGCCTTGCAACCAAGGATATGCGCCTGATTACTGAGCTGGGCAGTCATCTGAATGTGGAGTTGGCATTAGCAGATAAAGTGTATGCAACCTATCAGGAAGCCGTTGATGCTTATGGGCCACAGGTACCGCACCTGAATGTAGTCCATTTGCTGGAGGAGCGCAGCGATCAGCTGTTGCGCTGAGTGCATTTGTATAAGCAAGCCCGTTATGCCTGACCGGTTCGGTCGGGCATAACGGGCTTTTTTGTCAGCTGTCCGTGTTGAGGTTCCAGTTATAGTCGTAGCTGATCTTCAGATCTGGTGTGCTGCGGATCTCAGGGCTGACGGCCCCTTGTTGCTGCAGGTAATCGAGCAGCTGGTTTTCATTGCTGGCAAAATCAACCTGATACCAGTCAAAAATACTCGACAGTTGCAGAGTGTTTTTGCGGGGTTGCCAGAAGACCGCCCGGTTATTGCGCAGGAAGTCCTGTTCAGCAACATCCAGTTGCTGCTCCAGTGTTTCCACCCGGTAGATAGATGTGGCCAGATTGGGGCAGCCAACACTGGCGCAATTCAGAGCAAAGTGCAGCCGGCGATCCGGCCATATAGGGCGGAGAATCCGGTGTTCAATATCATTCAGGGACAATTCCTGCCCGGCGACACTGAGGGTTTTATCTTCCCAGGGGCCGCCGTTAAACAGGCTGCTGAAACTCAGACGGATATCCCGGATGGAATCCAGCGGATAATGGTCCAGCACCAGTGAAACCACTGCCAGATTATAGGTATTTATCCAGAAGGTTTTTTGGGTGGCCGGGCCCCAGCTCCGCGGATCAGTGGCGGACAGTTGGTTTAGCAGGGCTTTTAGCTGGGCTTTATCTGCCGGAGTGACGCTGGCGTAATCCACCCGGTTCAGGCCATCTGCATAACTGCGCACATATTTACTGAGAAAGTTCTCCCAGGGGCTGAAGTCCGGTATAGGGGACCGCTCAGCAGTAGCTGCTGGCTGCCAGTAAGGCCAGAGTTCTGCTTTGGGGGCCGCCTGCACCTGGCCGACGCTCAGGCCAAGCAAAATAAGGCTCAGTATAAAAGGCAGCAGTTGTGTCAGCCTGTTGCGGTAATATGTGGCCAAAGTGGGCTCCTCAGATCAGTGTCGATTCATAGACTGGGGCACTGAAACCGGTGGGGAAGTTCACCCACAGGCTGGATTTTAAAGGCATTTGCTTATATCCGGAGGATGTAAATAATTCCTTTGTCCTGTAGCCAAGTGTGGTATTTTAGCAAAAAAGTTATCGGGTTCCGGTTGCGTATAACAGCATTTCATATAACAACTGCAGCTGAGCCATTCGGAACGTAACGTTCGAGCGAGAGTGCATGTCAACGGATTCAACCGCGGCGAAGCAGCCGTCAGCAGATATTAAAGAGTCTATTTATCAGCGCGTCAGTAACATGGCGATCAAGTTTCAGTTTCGCCCCGGTGAGCGGATCAATGAAGGCAAGCTGGCTAAGCAGCTGGATGTCAGCCGTACCCCGCTGCGCGAAGCCATGCAGCAACTGGTGTCGGAAAAATTGTTACGCTGGGAGCGGAATAAAGGTTTCTTTTGCCGTGAGCTGGATGAAAAAGAAGTATTTGATCTGTACGAATACCGGCAGTTACTGGAAGAGCAGGCGGTGCGGCTGGCCTGTCGTCGGGCAACCGATGAACAGTTACAGGAATTTGCTGACTTCTATGCCGGTATTCACGGTATTTATCAGCAGGATAAAACCGTTGCCAATCTGAAGATTGATCAGCAATTTCATGAAACGCTGGCACGTCTGTCTGATAACGAAGAGATTGTGAACGCCTTGTGTAATGTGAATCAGCGGATCTATTTCATGCGCTGGATAGATGTGACCTCTGAAAAAGTCTTTGAGCCGAGTCATAAGCGTATCGTTGAAGCGGTGGTGGCCCGCAATGAAGAAGAGGCCGTCAGCCTGATCGGTGAGCATGTCAGTCGCCGCCGGGAAGAAATTTCAGTGTCTATCCGCCAGGCTTACGGGCTGATCTACACCGGCCAGATGCCCTCCGAGTAATCCTTTTTCAGGCGTGCAGGTTGTTCAGCCTGCACGGTCTTTTGCTTTCCTCATCTGAACTGGCACGCATCTTTTCTTTATTTTTGTTAGACGTTTTCACCATTCTGCTGTTTTTGGCAACCAGATTCGTCTGTGCTGTTCTGCGCTTATTCTTCAGCTGTCTTATATTGTCTTGTGAAGGGGATCAGGGATTGAGAAGTTTTGGTATATAGTGTTATATTTTTTTCTGTATACAGTTTTAAATACGAAAGATTCTAATAACAACGACAGAGATTTTGCAGCGTGACAGTGCTTACCTGTCTGTGATGAGAATTGCAGACATGACAGGGCAGTAAGTGTTGTCCGGGCAAAGCTCGCCACACGGTGAAGACCCATGATAAGAAAAAAAATACTCAATCAAGTTTGTTCAGCGGCGATTGCGCTGGGTGTATCAGTAAGCGCAAATGCTGAAGTGCTGGAGTGGACCTCAGGTCAGCTGGGTGGCGGCTGGTTCACCATGGCGTCCGGTGTGTCTAACCTAGTGAAGGATGCCTATCCTGATCTGACCCTTAAAATCGTACCGGGTGGCGGTACCACTAACCCGACCAAGATTGATCGTGGCATCAGCCAGTTTGGCTGGGGTCTGGATACTTTCTCATATCAGGCCAGCAAAGGTGTGGTGCTGTATAACAACAAGCCCCATGAAAACCTGATGATGGTTGGTATGAGCTTCTCGGATATTTTCTACCACATGGTGGCCAGCGAGAATGCTAAATACAACTCCATTGAAGACCTGCTGAAGAACGGTAAGGACGTGAACATTGCAGTTGTTAAGCGTGGTTCTTCCGGTGAGCAGGCGTTCCGCTGGATGATGGAGCAGTTTGGCACCAGCTACGAGGATCTGAAAGACCGCGGCTTTAAGATCAACCACGGTAACTTCAGTGAGATGAGCTCCCAGTTCAAAGACGGTCAGGTTGATTACGTTTTTGGTGGTCAGGGCCTGCCGGGCGCTGCGATGATCGATATGGGTCAGGCCCGTAAGATGCATCTGGTGAACTTCTCAGATAAAACCCTGAAAGGCCTGAATGAAAAGTATGGCTTCCTCAGTGGTACCATTCCTGCTGAGACCTACGAAGGCGTAGCAGCAGCGAACACCATTAAAATGGCGACCACGCTGCTGGTGGGCAAAAACGTCAGTGAAGACACTGTGTATAAAGTGACTAAAACCCTGTGTGAGAACAACGCTAAACTGTCCAGCATTCATGCTTCCATGAAGGCGTTTGACTGTGCCACAGCATTTAAGAATGCGCCGGCTCCGGTTCATCCGGGTGCTGCCAAGTACTACAAAGAAGCGGGTTACATGTAAGAGGGCAGCCTCTGCATAATCTGTTTGCGGCCGGGTATTTGCCCGGCCGTTTTATCTCCACCGTCTGTTGATTCCTCCGTGCAGTCGCGCCGCAGATGTATGCTGTTAAGCGGTATAATGGCACGGTCAACGGGTACGCTTTAGGGTGATGTTATGTTTTCTAATCTGACTGCGCCGGACAGCCGATATGCTGTCTGGATGCTGCGATTTATTGCGCTGTGGGCATTCGCGGCCAGTGTGTTCCATCTTTATACCGCTTATATCGGATTTTTGGAGCCGCGTACCCAGCGTTCTCTGCATCTGATGTTTATGGTGCCGCTGGTGTTTTTAATGTTTCCGCGCCGGCGCAATCAGGTCAGTGTGGATCATCCTTTTATTCCCGGGCCAACGGCAATCGTGCTGTTTGTACTGTCGATCTTACCCTTCCTGTATTCCTGGCTGGAGGCAGACCGGATTAACCTGCGTCTGGAAGGCATTGATGAAGTGCTGCCGGTTGAGTTGTGGATGGGCACACTGGCAACGGTGCTGTTGCTGGAAGCTCTGCGCCGTTCGGTATCGCCGATTCTGGCAGGGCTTGTGTCGGTGGGAATCGCTTATCTGTTCCTGACCGAGTATATGCCTGGCATCTTTAATTACCGCGACCTGCCGTATTACGAGATTATTGAAACCCTTTACCTGTTTAACGGGCAGGGCATGTTTGGCTCGATTACCGGTATCGCGGCGACAATGGTGGCGATCTTTATTGCCTATGGCGCATTCATGGAAGCCAGCGGTGTGGGTAAGTTATTCACCCAGGGTGGCCAGTTGATTGCCGGCCGTTACAGCGGTGGTCCGGCGAAGGTTGCGGTGGTGACATCGGCATTTTTCGGCACCATGAGCGGTTCTGCATCAGCCAATGTATTTACCACCGGTTCCTTTACCATTCCGATGATGAAGCGCATCGGCTTCCGGCCTCAGGTTGCCGGCGGCATTGAAACTGCTGCCAGTGTGGGCGGTCAGAGTGCGCCGCCGATCATGGGGGCGGGTGCCTTCATTATGTCGGAGATAACCAATACGCCGTACAGTGAAATTATCATTGCGGCGATTCTGGGGTCGTTGTGTTTCTTCACGCTGATTTTTGTCTCGGTACACTTTGAAGCCCGTAAACATGGCCTGAAGGGGATGGATGCCTGCGAGCTGCCAACTACTGCTGAAGTATTGAAAAAGCTGTATTTGCTGATTCCGATCGTGGTGTTAGTGGTGTTGCTGATGCTGCGTTATTCACCGCATATGTCGGCTCTGTATTCGATCATTGCTACGCTGGTCGTCGTTACCCTGACCTCAGAGCGGTTCAGCCCTAAACAGCTGTTTGATGTGCTGGTGACTGCCGGGCGAAATACCGTGACCATTGCAGTCGCCTGTGCCGGTGCCGGTATCATTGTGGCGGTGCTGACGAAAACCGGTTTAGTCGTTTCTATCGGTTCCATCGTAACTGATATTGCTAACGGTCAGATGTGGGTGGCAGCGATTGCCCTGATGTTTGTCACACTGGTGATGGGCATGGGGGTACCAACCACTCCTGCATACGTAATTACTTCGGCAATCGGAGCTCCGTTGCTGATCAATGAGTTCGGCGCGCCGGTGCTGGCTGCACATATGTTTATCTTCTACTTTGCGATTCTTGCGGATGCTACGCCGCCGGTATCCATTGCGTCCTATGCGGCGGCGTCTATTGCCCGCTGTAATCCGTTGCTCACCGGCTTGCATGCGTCGCGGATGGCGATTGCCGGTTACGTGGTGGGCTTCAGTTATCTGTTTGTGCCGGAAATGCGAATGGAAGGCAGCTTCATTAGCATCATGGCTCATCTGACGGCTATTGTTGGCGGGCTTTCATTGCTGGCCGCGGGGATTGCCGGGTATTTCTCCAGCCATCTGAATATCCTGGTTCGCCTGTTGTTAATTGGTTTGGGTATCGGCATTGCGCTGTTTTCCTGGATTGATGTCTATCTGCGCGATGCGGCTGTGCTGGGGGTATTCCTGCTGTTGTATCTGTTTTCCAAAGCCAGGGCCTCCCGGGCAGAAGCCATTTCCTGACAGCCGTTTCCTGGTAAGCACAACGCATGTTTTAAGCCCTCTGTATGAGGGCTTTTTTATGTGGGGTGTATTGGCATACAGAGAATTGCCGGGGATGATTTTTTTCTGCATAGGAAAAACTGAGGAATGGGTACTGTTTATTGTATCGAGTGGGCCTTATCTGTCTGTGTGCCGAGGTTTATGCTTGCCTGATGTTTATCTATGCCGCTGACGGAGCGGGTCCCGGATGTGATGGGAACAGTGAATACAGGTGTGAAAAATGATCTTGTCGGGGGCGCTGAGGAATTGGCTGACTGAAAAATCAGGATGTAAGCCGTGCTGAAGGTCGTCTGGCTGGGGGGCGCGCAGATGAGCGCCTGGGGCTGTCTGCTGTATAGCTTTCCCATGCTGGCGGAAGCTTTGCTGGCTGAGTATGGCTGGTCCAGATTTGAAGTATATGCCGCCGGCAGTGTGGCAATGGCGGTGGCTGCTATCAGTGCTTATCCGGTGGGGCGATGGATTGATCTGGGCTATGGCCGGGCAGTGATGTGTCTGGGGGGACTGTTAGGTGCCGGCGTGCTTGGTGGCCTGTCACAGGTGGATGCGGTCTGGCAGTTATACGCACTCTACGTGCTGATGGGGATAGCGCTGGCCGCCAGCCTGTATGAACCGTTGTTTGCCTGTGTGACCTTTTGTTTCGGTGTGGAGCAGGCACGCTACATAATCCCGCGGCTGACGCTATGGGCCGGGTTTGCCAGTCTGGTCTTTATGCCGTACACCCAGTTGTTAATTGATACTTTCGGCTGGCGTCTGGCGATGCCTGTTTTAGGGCTGACCTATGTGCTGATTGCCCCGGGTATTTATTTCTGGCTGCTGAAGCCACCTGAAAAGCTGCCCCGGGTTCGGGGGCCCGTGACCCATAAAGAGAGCGGAGTGCTCAGGCTCAGTGTGTTCTGGTATCTGGTGGTTGCGTTTGTAGGTTACGGGCTGATACAGGCCGGGCTGAATTTTCATCTGTTTGCGATTTTGCTGGAAAAGCAGTTAGGCGTTGCGACCGCAATCTGGCTGGTGGCGATGCTCGGACCGGTTCAGGTGGCCGGCCGGATATGGCTGATGCTGCTACTGCGCTCCAGAGCCGCAACCGGTGCTGCCGTCGTGCTGACCCTGTTTCAGCCGCTGGTATTACTGGCGATGTATTTAAGCAGTGCGGTTGTGCCGTTATGGGTGGTGATCATCGTTTTTTACGGTTTGCTCGGTGGCAGTCTGATCATCGTGAAAGGGATTGTGATTATCGACTATTTTCCTGATCAGCCGTACGGACGGGTGAATGCTTTGCTGACGGCCCCCTATAACCTTGCCCAGGCGGTCGCGCCTCTGGTCGGGGCTGCATTGTGGTTGTTGGGCAGTTCTTATGACAGTTATCTGTGGCTGCTGTTTGGTGTGAGCTTGCTGATTCCGCTGAGTTTTTATCTGGCACGGCGCCGGCATGAAAGAGATAACCCTGAGCCTGAGCAGGCTGTCTGAAGGCAGGGGGGACGAAAGGCTGTTAGCTGATGCTGGCCTTCAGATATAGAAAGCCCTGCGGCGGTACCGCAGGGCGGGTGTTTATTTGTATTGCGCGAAGGCTTTACGGTTTTTACTGTCGATGTAATCGGCAACGGATACCGCTGGGTATTTCGCTTCTTCATTCGCCAGTTTTTTAAAGTCCCGGGAGTCAATGATGGCATCCGGATCGGGATCAAAGAAGATTGGCATGGAGAAGCGTTCGTTGCCGGACCGGTTGATCACCCGGTGCAGGTTGGAAGACAGGTGGTTATTGGTCCAGCGGTGCAGCAGGTCGCCAATGTTGCAGACAAAGGTACCCTCAATTGGCTGAGCTTCGACCCATTCATCCTGTTTGTTCAGTACTTGCAGGCCGCCGTTGTTATCCTGCAGTAACAGGGTGATAACTCCAAAGTCCGTATGGGCGGCCGCACCGAAACGTTCCTGTGCTTCATCTTCTGAACTGGAACGCGGGTAGTAGACTAACTGTCCCCGGCCGAGTGGGCTGGTATAGCGTTTGGCGAAAAAGTCTGATTCTTCACCCATGCCAACCGCAATGGCTTTAAGTACCTGATGGCCAAGCTGGCAGACGGCATCATAATAAGGCACCACGTTGTCTTTCAGGGCCGGATAAAACTCTGGCCACAGATTATCAGCGATCAGGGGTATCTGGGCTTTTTTGGCGATTAGCGCATCTGACCACTGTTCCGGGCCGGTAAAGAAAATTTCTTTCAGGTCGTGGGTCTTGGCACCTTCCAGTGTTGCCATGCCCGGTGCCAGCCAGCCCCGCTGGGAGGTATTTACCGCCACTTGCTGTTTTTGCTCGGCAGGCAGGCGGAAAAATTCTTTCGATGTTTCCAATGCATTGTCGATCAGCCGCTGATCAATACCGTGATTTTTTATATAGAAAAAGCCGGTATTCAGTGCTGCTTCCATGAGTGGCTGGCTAACGGCTTCGATATCGCCGTTCTGAATCAGCGGGGCAAAGTCGATCACGGGAATATCTTCCAGTGATAAAGCTTTGGCGGCAGCGTAATCCTGATTGTTCGCTTGCATATGCAGTGGTCCCGAGTTCAGACGCACACATGCAGAAAACAGTATGCCTGCGCCGGATATTTTTATTATGAACGGCGCAGAATAATGCTGTGCCGGCTATTGAATATATTACTTTATACCAATCTGTATACAGTTTTTGAATAGCCAGAACGCCTCAATTTACCGATTACCTGAGAGATTTACCTAATTAGCTGTGAGGCAACGAATATGCGTGTCGGAGCGGAAGAATGAATGCAGGAGGGAAGGGGAATGACTCAGCAGGGAGTATCCTGCTGAGGTGTTTCAGAAGAAGCGGTTTGGGCTGAAAGCTTGCGGGGCAATGTCGGTATCCTGTTCCGACATGAGCTGTGCGATAAGCTGCCCGGTTGCCGGGCCCGTACTGAAGCCGATGTGATGGTGACCGGTTGCCAACCAGAGCCCGGGACATTGCTTAACTTCTCCGATAGCCGGCAAGGCATCCGGTAATGTGGGCCGCCGCCCCAGCCAGGGCTGATCAAGGGGCTGGCCCAGCGGAAAAGCCTGGCGGGCGCTGGGGATAACTGCTTCAAGCTGAAACGGGCTGGGCGGGGCGTCCCGTTCTTTCAGCTCAACACCCGAAGTGATCCGGTAGCCTTGTTCCATGGGCGTGAGTACATAGCTGCCATCCACATCATGTACGGGCCGGCTGAGGGGCTGCTCTGCAGTGCTGCTGAAATGCTGATGGTAGCCCCGCTCATAGGCCATAGGCAGTTTGCAGTTCAGTTTCGATAACAGGTCATTGCTCCAGGGGCCCAGCGCGATCACCAGTTTTTCACAGTTGAAGTGACTATCTGCGGTGGATAATTCAAACCCCTGCGATGTTTTAGAAACGTTGCGGATATCGGCAACCCGGAACTGGCCGCCGGCGGCAATGAAGAGTTTGCGGTAGGCAAGGGTTACCTGCGCCGGATTGTCCACACTGGCGGCATCTCTGATCCAGGTTGCCCGGTGATAGGTTTGCTGCAGCCCCGGTTCGAGCTCTTGTAGCTCTTCGGTGCTGAGTACCTGCATGTCGACTCCGGCCTTCTGCAGCATGCGGCGCTCATAACCGGCAGCATTAAAGCTCTCCGGGGTTCTGTAGAGTTTCAGCCAGCCGGTAGGGCGCAGACGCTGCTGACTGTCTGCCTGTGTCAGCCACTGCTGATGCAATTCAATACTTTTGCGCACCAGCGCATTCAGTGCGCTGATCCGGTAGCTGTCAGATGCTTCATTGGCATGGGTCATGAAGCGTATCATCCAGTTACAGTTGCGTAGCAGGTAACCGGTCTGATAACGCAGGGAAGGAGATTTACCCGCGAGCATCGGTAACAGGGATTTCCACAGCCGGGCATTGTTCATGGGCAGTACCGAGCTGGTGGCCAGCACGCCGGCGTTGCCGTAGGAGGTTTCGATCACCTCTTCACTGCGGTCGAACAGTGTTACCCGGTAGCCCTGTCGTTGCAGTTCCAGTGCGCAGCTGACGCCGACAATGCCGGCCCCCAGAACGCAGACAGAGGGCTTATGGTCGGTGGAATTCGGAGCTTGATCTTGCAGCATGAGATGAGCGTATCTTCCGGTCTTTAGCGTTATAATTATGGTAGACGTTTTGGTCTACAGTATTGTATACAGTTTTTTTGGGATCACCTAGTATCTCTGATATCGAAATGGTTGGGTCAGGCAGGTTTTAAATCGAGTGATGGCAGAAGTGGATAATTTTAAAGTGGGGGTGCTCATGCTGAACACCCGTTTTCCCCGTTTACCCGGCGATATCGGTAATCCGGATTCATTGCCCTGCGAGGTGATTATCCGACGGGTGGATGCCGCCCGGGTTGATAATGTTGTTGGCAGTGATGCGCCGGAAGCGGCTCTGCAGCAGGTCCTGTTAGAGGCCGGTGATGAACTTCAGGCTCAGGGCATTGATCTGCTGGTAACGTCCTGCGGTTTTCTCAGCTGCATGCAGGATGCGCTGGCAGCACGGTACCGGGTACCGGTGATTGCCAGCTCGCTGGTGCTGATGCCGTTTCTGCGCACGGTCTACGGCCCGGCGGAAATCGGTGTACTGACGTTCGACAGCCGTAAGCTGACTGAGCTGCATTTTAATGGGTGGTTTGATGAGCATATCTGTATCGGCGGTATCGAGCAGGGAGAGGAACTTCATCGGGTGATCAGCCAGGATGAAACCGAACTGGATGCCGGGCTAGCGGAGCAGGATGTTCTTATGGCTGTGGATGCTCTGCGTCAGCGACAGCCTGATATGAAAGTAGTGGTGTTGGAGTGCACCAATTTATCCCCTTACCGGGAGGCGGTTAAGCGGCATACCGGGTTACCTGTGTATGACCTGATGACGGCGATTAACTGGGTCAGAAAGGCTCACTTGTAAGTATTTTGGTGACTATTTCCGATACATTTATCCTCTATGTGAAAAGTTTTTTCCACTTTATTGTCCACTGACCAGATGCCGGACCCGGCAGCAGTTGTAGCCGTTCCTCCGCATATCTCTGTTCTCTATATTATTGATTCCATTATTTTATTTGTTTCAGTCAGGGTTATTCACAAGGCGTATACGGGATGCGTATACGTATCATGCATAGGGGGTACATACGTATCCTGTATAGGGGTAGTTAGTATTTCGATTGGTGAAAATCAGGGGCTTGGTTAGGCTGTATTGCTAGACAAGAAGGGGCTAACCCCACGGAGTCGGTGGTCGGCTCCATAAGAATAACAACGAAACCTTGATAGGATTTTTTCCCATGATGAAGAGAACAGCAAGTTTACTTGCCGGTGCATTGCTCAGTATGTCTGCAACTGCGCTGCAGGCTGAAACCCTGAAGATGGCATATGATGCTGACCCGGTAACGCTTGATATTCACGAGCAGCTTTCCGGCGGTATGCTGCAGCTTTCCCACATGGCATTTGACCCGTTGATTCGCTGGGACCGCAACCTGGGCTTTGAACCGCGTCTGGCTGAAAGCTGGGAGCGTGTTGATGATAAAACTGTACGTTTCAAGCTGCGTGACGGCGTAAAGTTCCATTCCGGTAATGCGCTGACTGCTAAAGATGTTGAGTTTACGTTTGACCGTCTGAAGAATTCTCCGGACTTCAAAGGTATCTTCGCTGCATTCGAAGGTGTGAATGTTGTTGACGATCTGACGTTTGATCTGGTGACTAAAGAGCCGTTCCCGCTGGTACTGAACAACGCAACGTACATCTTCCCGATGGACAGCAAGTTCTACTCCGGTAAAGACGAAAACGGTAATGCCAAAGACATGCTGGTTAAGCACGGTAACTCTTTCGCATCCCGTAACATTTCCGGTACTGGTCCGTTCACTGTTGTTTCCCGTGAGCAGGGTGTACGTACTGAATTTGCCCGTAACGCTGATTACTGGGATAAAGATTCCAAAGGTAACGTTGATAAGATCATTCTGACGCCGATCAAAGAAGCGCCAACCCGTGTTGCAGCGCTGCTGTCCGGTGATGTTGACTTCATCATGCCGGTACCACCAACCGATCATAAGCGTATCGACGGTAACGAAAAGGTAGATCTGGTAACCATGCCGGGTACCCGTATCATCACCTTCCAGATGAACCAGAACCGTGTTGAAGCACTGAAAGACGTTCGTGTTCGTCAGGCAATCGTTCATGCGATTAACAACGAAGGTATTGTTAAGAAGATCATGCGTGGTTTCGCAACACCTGCTGCGCAGATGAGCCCTGAAGGATACCTGGGTTACAACCCGGATCTGAAGCCGCGTTACGACCTGAAGAAAGCTAAAGAGCTGATGAAGGAAGCCGGTTACGAAGACGGTCTGACCCTGACCATGATGGCGCCAAACAACCGTTACGTGAACGATGAAAAAATCGCTCAGGCAGTTGTTTCTATGCTGGCTAAGGTTGGTATCACTGTTGACCTGAAAACTATGCCTAAAGCACAGTACTGGCCAACCTTCGATGAGCGTGCTGCAGACATCATGATGATCGGCTGGCATGCGGATACCGAAGATTCCAACAACTTCTATGAGTTCCTGTCTGCGTGTCCGGATGCTGATAGCGGTCTGGGTCAGTACAACAGCGGTAACTACTGTAACCCTGAAGCTGACAAGCTGATGATGCAGGCTAACGTTGAAACCGATCCGGCCAAGCGTGCTGAACTGATGCAGCAGATTGAACAGATGCTGTACGATGACGCTGCTTTCATCCCACTGCACTGGCAGAACCTGGCGTGGGCATCTGCTAAAGGTGTAGAGATCGAGCCGGTTGTTAACAAGATGAACTTCCCTTACCTGGGTGACCTGGTAATTAAGCGCTAAATCGCTGTCTGCAGCCTTCGGGCTGCAACCGGGGGCTCAATTCGCCAATTGAATTGAGCCCTTCATTCCTGATCAGATAAACTACTGAATTATAACTACTCGCTAGCCGGGACGGCATGCTTATGCCCGAACGGAAATACTTATGTTTGCAGGCTGAATTCTATGTTCGCTTTTTTAATCAAACGCTTAGCACAAGCTATCGTGGTGATGTTCGTTATCAGCATCATCAGCTTTTCGATACAGGACAACCTCGGTGACCCGTTACGGGAACTGGTGGGGCAGTCGGTATCTGAAGAGGAACGTCAGGCGCTTCGTGATGAGCTGGGGCTTAATGACCCGTTTCTGGAACGTTATCTTCGGTTTGCTGAGAATGCTGTCCAGGGTGACCTGGGGACGTCTTACTTCTTTAAAGAGCCTGCCCTGCAGGTGATTCTTGCCAAACTGCCGGCCACACTGGATCTGGTATTTGGTGCAACCCTTATTATTATCGGTTTTTCTGTACCGCTGGGGGTATATGCTGCCATTAAACCCCGCAGCTGGTTTTCTAAAGTGGTCATGGGCTTCAGTACCGTGGGGATCTCGATTCCGGTATTCCTGACAGCCATTGGCCTGATTTACCTGTTTTCGATTGAGCTTGGCTGGATGCCGTCATACGGCCGTGGCGAAGTGGGCCATATCTTTGGCTGGGATACGGCATTTGCGACCGCCGACGGGTTGCTACACCTGGTGCTGCCATGTATCACGCTGGCGTCGATCATGCTGCCTCTGTTTATCCGTCTGATCCGTTCGGAAATGATGGAAGTCCTGCAGTCTGAATACGTGAAGTTTGCCCGGGCGAAAGGCCTTTCACCTACCCGTATTTACTTTTTGCATGCCCTGAAGAATACCATGCTGCCGGTAATCACCGTCGGCGGTGTACAGATCGGTACCATGGTGGCTTATACCATTCTGACGGAGACAGTATTCCAGTGGCCGGGTATGGGCTTCCTGTTCCTGGAAGCGGTAAACCGGGTGGATACGCCGCTGATCGTTGCTTACTTAATAGTTGTTGGTGCGATTTTCGTCATCACCAATACCATTGTTGATTTGATTTATGGTTTGGTTAACCCAACCGTGAAACTGTTTGGGGGCAAATAATCATGACTCAGACATCTTCTGCACTGGCGGATGAAGCGCCAACCATGATGCAGCGATTTGTGAAATCGCATTTTTGGCACAGTTTTAAAATTGACCGTGTGGCTCAACTGAGCTTCATGGTATTCGTCGCCTACGTTCTGATGGCGCTACTGGCGCCACTGCTGGCACCGTTTGATCCGTATGATCCGGCCAGTATCGATATTATGAATTCTGAGCTGCCACCGAGCTGGCAGGAAGAAGGCGAATCAGATTTCTGGCTGGGTACTGATGCCCAGGGCCGGGATTTGTGGTCAACCATTCTGTACGGTACCCGGGTATCCCTGACAATCGGTATCTGTGCGGTACTGCTGCAGGCCTTACTGGGTATCTGTATCGGTCTGGTGGCCGGTTATGTGGGCGGTAAAGTAGACAGCCTGCTGATGCGGATGGCCGACGTACAACTGTCTTTCTCAACCATGATGGTCGCCATTGTTGTACTGGCGGTTTTCCAGGCAACCTTCGGTACGCAGCTGTATCAGGATCTGGCGATGGTGATGCTGATTCTGGTGATCGGTATTGCGGAATGGCCGCAGTATGCGCGGACGGTACGGGCCTCTGTACTGGCTGAAAAAGAAAAAGAATACGTGGATGCAGCCCGGGTCATGGGCCTGCGGGCACCGCGGATTATGTTCCGTCACATTCTGCCGAACACCCTGTCGCCGATTCTGGTTATCTCAACGGTGCAGGTGGCAAACGCAATTATCTCTGAGGCCGCGCTGTCCTTCCTGGGGCTGGGTATGCCGGTGTCTCAGCCGTCACTGGGGTCGCTGATTTCCAGTGGTTTTGAGTTTATCTTCTCCGGTATCTGGTGGATCACTGTGATTCCGGGTGTAGTGTTAGTGGTGCTGGTGCTGGTAATGAACTTACTGGGCGATTGGCTGCGTGATGTTCTGAACCCGAAGCTTTATAAGGGGTAAGCCAATGGCATTATTAGAAGTTAAAAATTTAGAAGTTAGCTTTGGTCTGCGCAGCGGCGCAGTAAAGGCCCTGCGGGATATCAATTTCTCTCTGGAACGCGGCGAGCGAATCGGCGTTGTGGGTGAGTCCGGTGCCGGTAAGTCGGTACTGGGATTCTCTATCCTGAACCTGATTTCTCAGCCGGGCCGGATCTCCGGCGGTGATGTTCGTTTTGAAGGTAAAAGCCTGCAGAATCTGGAAGACAAGGATATGCGTACCATCCGTGGTAACCGTATCGCGATGATTTTCCAGGATCCGATGATGACCCTGAATCCGGTGCTGACCATCGGTGATCAGATGGTTGAGTGTTTGCTGGCTCACCGTGAGATCAGCAAGTCGGCCGCCCGTAAAATTGCCCTGCAGAAACTGATGCAGGTGCAGATTCCGTCGCCGGAAAAACGTCTGGATCAGTATCCCCATGAATTATCAGGCGGTATGCGTCAGCGGATCGTTATTGCGATTGGCCTGCTGATGGACCCGGATCTGATCATTGCTGATGAACCGACCACTGCACTGGATGTGACCATTCAGGCGGAGATCATGGAACTGATGCTGGAATTGTGTGAACGTAACAACGTTGCCCTGATCCTGATTACCCACGACCTCGGGGTGGTTTCCCAGGTTACCCAGCGCACCATGGTGATGTATGCCGGCCGGGTAATCGAGCAGGGGCCAACCAAAGAAATTATCAATGATGCCCAGCATCCTTATACCCAGGGGCTGATCAATGCCCTGCCACAGATGGGCGTACGCGGTGAGCGTTTACAGCAGATTCGCGGCTCAATGCCGACCCTGCAGGCGATCCCGAAAGGTTGTGCGTTCAGTAACCGTTGTGACTATGCCACGGAGCGTTGCCGGGTGATTCCGGAGTTTACCCGTTCCGGCGGATGTCTGGTGGCATGCCACATGGTTGAAGAGATGGTTGCGCAGTCTGAGAACAAGGCGCAGGAAGGGGGAGCATAAGGTGTCAGCACAAGAATCAAAGCAGTCATTGCTGCAGGTCCGGGACCTGTATAAACGCTTCTCTATTTCCGGTGATTTTCTGGATCAGTTGCGTTTTGAAGGTGGCAAAATTAAACGCCATCAGGAATTTGTTCATGCCATTAATGGCGTGGATCTGGATATCTATAAAGGTGAAGCTCTCTGCGTGGTGGGTGAGTCCGGTTGTGGTAAGTCGACAGTTGCCCGCACCGTGATGGGCCTGCTGGAGCCCAGTGGTGGTACCGTTAGCTATGATGGTCAGCGGATTGATAATCTGTCTGCCCAGCAGATGCTGCCATACCGTAAGAAGATGCAGATGATCTTCCAGAATCCGTTTGCCTCGCTTAACCCGCGGATGACAATTACCGAAACTCTGTCTGAACCGGTGAAATTCCACAACCCTAAGTGGTCCCGTATGGAAGTGCGGGACAAGGTGCATGAAGTGATGCACTCGGTAGGGGTTGATCCGAGCTGGGGCGTGCGTTTTCCACACGAATTTTCCGGTGGTCAGCGGCAGCGGATCAGTATTGCCCGTGCACTGGCTGTCGACCCGGAATTCATTGTGGCGGATGAGCCTATTTCGGCACTGGACGTATCCATTCAGGCGCAGGTACTGAACCTGATGATGGACGCTCAGGAACAGCGCGATCTGACCTATATGTTCATCACCCACGATTTGTCAGTGGTGGAGCACTTCGGTACCCGGGTGGCGGTAATGTATCTGGGAACACTGTGTGAAATCGGTGACAGCCATACGGTATTTGATCAGCCACGGCACCCGTATACCAAGGCGCTGTTGTCTGCGATTCCGAAACTGGCGGACGACCGTCCGAATCACATCAAGCTGCAGGGTGAGGTTTCCACACCGGTGAATCTGCCAAGCGGTTGTGTATTCCATGGCCGCTGTCCTTACGCGAATGACCGTTGCCGGGAAGAAAAGCCCCAACTTATATCAACAGATGGTGGCATTAAGGTTGCGTGTCACGCCGTAGAAGAGCAGCGTATCGATTAATACGTCATAATACTTATTCTTAAGTACGTATATCACATTCGAGCCTAGCCAAAGAGAATAATGATTATGCTTACCGTTAGCTGCGCGTTTGACGCGGGTAATATTGAGGTGGTGGATCAGCGTAACCCTGCGGATATTCAGCTGAATATCCGTAAGGATCATCAGTCTGATTTTTTTCAGTGGTTTTTTTACCGTGTTCAGGGCGCTGCCGGCCAGCCGCTGCGTATGCGTTTGCTGAATGCCGGCCAGGCCGCCTATGTGGATGGCTGGGAAGGTTATCAGGCCGTGGCTTCCTATGACCGGGAGCACTGGTTCCGGGTACCGACCCGTTATGAAAACGGTGAACTGGTGATTGAGCACCAGCCGGAAACCAACAGCCTGTATTACGCGTACTTTGCGCCGTATAGCTATGAACGTCATCTGGACTTACTGGCCTGGGCGGAACAGCACGACAATTGTCGCAGTGTCCGCTTGGGGCAAACTCTGGATGGCCGTGATCTGGATTTGCTTGTGGTCGGTAATCCGGCGGTGGCCAAGGCTGCTGTATGGGTAACTGCCCGGCAACATCCCGGCGAAACCATGGCTGAATGGCTGGTGGAAGGTTTACTGGAACGTCTTTTTGATAATGACGATGCACAGGCTCGCCGCCTGAGTCAGCAGTTGGTGTTTTATGTGGTGCCGAACATGAACCCGGATGGTTCTGTTCGTGGGCATTTACGGACCAATGCCGCCGGGGTGAACCTCAACCGGGAGTGGATGACACCGTCTATGGAGCAGAGCCCGGAAGTGTATCTGGTGCGTCAGCACATGGCTCAGACCGGCGTGGATCTGCACCTGGATATACACGGTGACGAAGCCTTACCGTGTAATTTCATTGCCGGACAGGAAGGTATTCCGGATACTTCTGAGGCTATTCTGGCTGCAGAGCAGCGCTTCCAGGAAGTGCTGATGACGGCCAATCCTGACTTCCAGATGGAGCGGGGCTATGACCCGGGCGTCTTCGGTGAAGAAACTCTGACCATGTGTTCTAACTGGGTTGGACAGCATCATAACTGTCCGGCGATGACGCTGGAAATGCCGTTTAAAGATTATGACCTGCAGCCGGATCCGGTGCAGGGCTGGTCAGCCGGCCGCTCTGCTAAGTTAGGTGCCAGCCTGTTAGACCCGATTGCTGACTGGTTACAGAGCCGTGACCGGGCAGAGTCCGGAGATGCCTGCTAAATGGAAATTCGCTGGCTGGAAGATTTTATCGCCCTGGCGCGTACGCGGAATTTTTCCCGTGCCGCGGATGACCGTAATGTTACCCAGCCGACCCTGAGCCGCCGGATTAAACTGGTGGAAGAGGAGATGGGCGTGACGCTCATCGACCGTAACACACTGCCGCTGTCGTTAACGGCAGCGGGGGAAGTGTTTCTCGCCTCAGCGGAACAGATCTCCCGTATTCATCATGATGCTAAAAGCCGCTGTAAGGATATTCTTGAGCAACAGAGTAACCGGCTGACATTCGCGGCTACCCAGTCCCTGTGTCTGGGGTTCTGGAAATCCTGGCTGATGCCGCTGGCCGATGATCTTGACGTTGATATGGTACACAACCTGAAATCCACCACCTGGATGGGCGTGGATTTTGTTGAGGCACTGAGTAACAACGAATGTGATCTGGTGTTGTGTTACTGGCATCCGACCATCGACTTTTTACAGCCACTGGCTGATGAGCGTTTTGAACATATTCTGGTGTGTCAGGAACAGCTGGTGCCGGTGACGGCGCTGGATGACGAGGGTAAACCTTTGTATCAGTTACCCGGTAGCAAGCGTCACCCGGTACCGTTTATCGGTTACCACGATAATGCCTTTCTTAAGCCGGTGATCCGCAGTTTCCTGCAACGCCGTGAGCCGGCACCGCATCTGCTGACCATGAATGAAAACGTCAATTCAGTCAGTGCGAAGGCCATGGTGAAAGAAGGCTTCGGTCTGGGCTGGTTGCCTACCACCTTGCTGGAAGACAACTTCCGCTATAACCGTCTCGATTTTGCTGCTGATCAGAGCTGGAATATTCCGGTGGAAATCCGGCTGTACCGCTCGCGGCTCAATCAGAATCAACAACTACAAAAACTCTGGCCCCATTTACAGCGAACCCTGCCGTTAGAAAAGGTATCGCTGGCGGCGGGCGACGATTATAAGGTTTCGGTTAACTCATGAAGCAACAGGCTTATTTTTCCCACCTGAACAGACTGCAGCAAACCACGGAAAGCCTGCTGGCTGATGCCGGCTTCGACGGTTTGCTGATTGGCTCGGGCGGTTCATCCCTGCGTTTTCAGGATGATTACAGACATACCTATAAAGCTAATCCGAACTTTGTTCATTGGTTACCGTTTCTGACCCAGCATCCGGGTTGCTGGTTGCTGGTTCAGCCGGGTAAGAAGCCGGTTTTGTATTTCGTCATGGCTGATGATTTTTGGCATGTCACGCCGGAATTGCCTGCAGACTGGTGGGCGGAAGCCTTCGAGGTGGTTGCGATTAAAGATACTGCTCCGGTCACGCAGGATAATCTTGCCGTGGTGGCTGAGCACATGCCAGCGTTTGCCCGCGACAGCTGGACACATAATCCTCAGGCACTTATTCAGCAGTTGCACCGGGTGCGCCGGGTGAAGTCGGAGTGGGAGCATGACTGTTTGCGTGAAGCGAATGTTCTGGCGGTGAAGGGGCATTTGCGGGCAGAACAGGGTTTCCGTGCAGGTGAGTCTGAATATGAGATTCATCAGGGATATCTGGCGGCGATCGCACACAATGAAAAACAGCTGCCTTATGACAACATTGTCGGGCTTAATGAACATGCTGCTGTGCTGCATTATCAGTGGCAGGACCGAACATTGCCGGATCAGCACCGTACCCTGCTGATCGATGCCGGTGCGAATTATCTTGGCTACGCGGCGGATATTACCCGTACCTATGCCGCTGAAACCGGTGTGTTTGCTGATTTGCTGGCTGCTATGGAACAGGCACAACTGGATACGCTGAACGATATGCGTGCAGGTGTCAGCTATGTGGATTTGCATCTGGGTATGCACCGTAAGATTGCCGGCATTCTGCAACAGGCCGGTATTGTACGGGCTTCGGCAGATACGCAGCTGGAAGAAGGAGTGACCCGGGTATTCTTCCCGCATGGTCTGGGACATCTGTTAGGCATTCAGGTACATGATGTGGGCGCCTGGCAGCATGATAAGCTGGGTACTGAGCCGGCACCGCCTGCGGATCACCCGTTCCTGCGCTATGCCGGGGAACTGGAGGCCGGCAGTGTACTGACTGTCGAGCCAGGCCTGTATTTTATTCCCAGCCTGTTGCAGACTTTACGTCAGTCGCCGGTTGCGGAACTGATTGACTGGGCACTGGTTGAGCACTTGCTGCCATTTGGTGGCATCCGGATTGAGGACAATGTGCTGATTACTCCGCAAGGTATTGAAAACTTTACCCGTGATGCGTTTGCCGCAGCACAGTAAAACCACCTTTTAAATACCGCCGGGACTTGGATGCTGGCAGCGCTCATATTATAGTGCAAGTGATGTAGGGCCGTTTGTGGCCTGATATGCAGACCGGTGGAAATACCCGGCCTGTTTCCCTGATGTGTCACCGGCAATGACCGGCCACACAGAGCATTTTTTGTAGGATCTTATATAGATGCGTGAGCAAGATAATCTGGAAGTCCCGAGTTTCGGACCGGCTGATCCCAGCCTGGTGAAACAAGCCTCTGAAACGAAACTGGGTGAAGGCGTGATTGCCCAGTCTGTCAATGCTGAGCAGGCGAAGAAGGGTAAGGGCTTTATCCTGATGGTGGTGTTACTGCTGGCAGCAGTGGTTGCAGGTCTGGGCTACTGGGGAAAACTGCAGCAGGACCAGATTC
Source organism: Sabatieria punctata (assembly GCA_030248155.1). NCBI lineage: Eukaryota > Metazoa > Nematoda > Chromadorea > Araeolaimida > Comesomatidae > Sabatieria > Sabatieria punctata. Next base: position 24,516 of record JASANB010000327.1, read on the forward strand.
AGCAACAGCAGGCATTACTGTCTGAACAGTCAAAACAGGTTGAAGATTTATCCGGTCAGATCGTTCAGTTACAACAGCTACTCAAAAGTGCTGAAAGCAGTGTCGAGCAGTCTGATGAGTCTTTGCTTGAATGGGTAAATAACCGTGCAGCGACGGCGGATCAGAAAATTCAGGCGCTCGCTGAACAGCTGACAGCCCTGCAGGCGAAAGTGGATAAACAGGCTGCTGAGGAGCTTACTAAACAGGCAGCAGCGCTGGATAAACTGAATGCCGGTGCAGCGGAGCAGGCTAAATCTCTGGATACCCTGACTACCCGTCTGGTTGCCATTGAAACCCTGAGCGGCGAGCTAGAAGCGGTGAATAAGTCTGCTGCTTCAAGTCAGCAGGGCATTGATAAACTGAGTAAAGATCTGGCCGGGGTAAATGCCGGTCTGGATAAGAAGATTAAGTCTGTCAGCACCAAGCTGACGAGCCTGGAAAAAAGTCTTGCAGCGCAGGATAAATCACTTAAGGCAGCGAACAAGAAACTCAGCGGTAGCACTGGTGCCGACAGCAAACAGCTGGCTCAGGTGCGGGCTGATCTGGCTGCTCTGAGTGCTGACTATCAGATTTTGTCGGAAGGTCAGGAGCTGCAGCGGGTGGCTTTATCCCAGCAGGGTAAAGATCTGAATCGCCGTATTGATCAGTTAGGCTCGCAGGGCAACCAGGGCGGTGCGACTGCTGCGTTACTGGAGCGCCGGGTGAAGATCAATGAACAGGCTGTTAAAGCCATAGACGGTTCCCGTCTGGTACTGAACAAGGAACTTTTGCGGATTCGCCAGCGTCTTAATAATCTCCAGTTACAGGTAGAAAGCCTGCAGTAAACGTCGCACGCAGGGGACACATTTTGATGACTCTATGTGATGAGAATGTGTCATCCCTGTGTAAGAATACAGAGCCTGACATCCTCCGTGTCAGGTTCATTTAACTGAAGGAAAATAGTACGTAATGGAAATTCGTGCCTTTTTTGCTTTACCGCTTCCCGGGGCTGTTGCCCGTTCTCTTGCCGATCATGCTGATACACTTTGTCAGTTTGATAAGCATGTAGAGGTTAACTGGGTCGATTCAGAATGTTATCATTTAACCCTATGCTTCATGGGGAATATAAGTCTCGAGCAGGTTGATCGTCTGGAACAGATAGCAGGTAAGCATCTTGCGGATTTCCGCTCTTTTCAGGTGCACATTAATACCTCCCAGTACTACCCGGTTAATAAGCATTTATCGCTGATTGCGGCCATGAGTCCTGAACATCAGGCGCTGAGCCAGTTGAATAAACTGATGATGCAGGTTGCACAGGAAGCGGGCATTGCTTATACCGAGGAAGACTTTCAGCCACACATCACGTTAGGCCGCTTACCGGCAGAGAACCGGTTCAATGTACCGGAGCACTGGCCAGAGCTTGATCTTATCAGCCTGGCAGACGAAGTGATCCTGTACCAAAGTAAACCAGGCGAGCGTGGTTCGATCTATACCCCTTTATTTGAAATCCCTTTGCAGGATATGGCCTGATGTAAGCTCTGCTGATTCCGGCGCATCCTGCTATTAAGCAGAGACTTATGATGTTTAAGCCTGAATTACTTTCTCCGGCGGGAACGCTGAAGAATATGCAGTACGCTTTTGCCTACGGCGCCGATGCCGTGTATGCCGGCCAGCCCCGTTACAGCCTGCGGGTGCGTAACAATGACTTCAATCTTGAAAAGCTCGAGCAGGGCATCAACATTGCACACCAGCAGGGTAAGAAACTCTATCTGGCGAGCAATATCATGCCGCACAACAGCAAGCTGAAAACGTACATTGATGATTTGCGCCCGGTGATTGAAATGGGGCCGGATGCGCTGATTATGTCCGATCCCGGCCTGATCATGATGGTCCGTGAAGAATGGCCGGATGTGCCGATTCACCTGTCTGTACAGAGCAATACCATGAACTGGGCCAGTGTAAAATTCTGGCATCAGGCCGGTGTTGAGCGGATTATTCTTTCCCGTGAGCTGTCACTGGACGAGATCGAAGAAATCCGTGAGAAGTGTCCTGAAATGGAGCTTGAAGTCTTTGTTCATGGCTCTTTGTGCATTGCCTATTCCGGCCGCTGTCTGCTGTCCGGTTATATTAATCACCGGGATCCGAATCAGGGAACCTGCACCAATACCTGTCGCTGGAAATATGATGCCCATGAAGCGGAACAGGATGCTAGCGGTGATCTGATTCCGGTACAGAACTTTGATCCGGCTGCGTCTGCTCAGCCTGACCTGGGCATTGGCGAACAGACTGACAAGATGTACCTGCTGCAGGAAGAGACCCGCCCGGGTGAGTTTATGCCTGCGTATGAAGACGAGCATGGTACCTATATCATGAACTCCAAGGATCTTCGCGCTATCCAGCACGTGCCCCGTCTGGCCAAAATGGGTGTACATTCCCTGAAAATTGAAGGCCGTACCAAGTCACATTACTACGTTGCCCGTACCGCGCAGGCGTACCGCAAGGCGATTGATGATATTGCTGCCGGACGGCCGTTTGATATGGGGCTGATGGATACGCTGGAGAATCTGGCGAACCGCGGTTATACCGAAGGGTTTTACCGTCGTCATGTGCATGATGAATACCAGAACTATGAGAACGGCAGCTCTGTCGGTGTTCATCAGCAGTTTGTTGGCGAGATCATCGGCCGTGATGAGCAACAGGGAACCATTGATGTTGAAGTGAAAAACCGCTTTGCCGTCGGTGACCAGCTGGAACTGATGACGCCGTCCGGTAATCACACCTTTACCCTTGAGCAGATGGAAAACCTTAAGGGCGAAGCGAAGGATACTGCGCCGGGTTCCGGTCACTTCATGCGCATTCCTGTGGATTTTGCAGCTGACATGGAATATGCGTTGCTGATGCGTAATCTGCCGAATGCACCGGGGTTTAAAACCGCTGAAGCATCCTGATTTTCCGGGATAACCACACTTACCGGGACACTGACATTGCAATGATTGCCATGGCAGAAAAGTATCGGACTGGCCGCGCACTGCGGCCATTTTCATTTATAGGTGTGGTCACATATAACATTGCCGCTCATACAGCTGATTTGGCCAAGGGGCTGATGTGTGTTTTGGCTGACAAAGTTGCGACCGGCAGCGTATTTTTTACTTATCATCTGTCATCAGTTTTGTCTGCAAACCATGGTTTATCTATGGATGTGGAAATGATTGCTGAGATGACAGGTGCTTTGGAAAACTGATAAATAAACTGACAGGCGGACACGTTTTAAGCTTTGTAAAAGTAGTATCGACCAGCGGGAATTTCTGCCGGACCTTCGAGTTGACTAAAACCAACCAGTGGTTGGCTGGATATCAGAAGACCACCTTCAACCATGATAGCCTTTATCAGAGGGCTTAAAGCGGCTGCTTCCGCTTCGTCTTTATCATCTACACCGATTCCCAAGTCATAATGCGCGAGAGAAATACTTATATTATTGTTTTTCATTTGTTTTATAGTTTCATCCACCTCGCCTTGCAGAAAGCTGCCTTCTGGTGGGATGCAAGATGGATGACATTGTAAGACCCGATCGATAACCCAGATTTTTTTGTCAGGTGCCGTTTCACGTAAATGATCATAGGTACGACCATTTCCAAGGCCGATTTCCACAAAGTCGCCTGCAATATCTTTTGTTCGTTTTACACCCCATTCCAGGCCGATTTTTTGCGCAGTAATTCTGCGTATCATGCTTTCTAATCTGCTCATATCTGTATTCTTTATCCTTTGGTTCTCCTGGACTCCATTTGCTCTGATACTTTATTACTAAAGCAGTAATAGACGCTTTTCGCATAATTTTGATAAATTCTGTTGTAAACTGCTGTACGGCTTCGTCATGAGCCAGATGATGCGTGAGCGACCCAGACGCTGCGGTATTGTTTGGGCGTCTGAGGCCACATCTTGTACTAGATATACATGCTATTCCGGTAGATTTTGCTGTCGACATGGAATATGCGTTGCTGATGCGTAACCTGCCGAGTGCACCGGGGTTTAAAACCGCTGAAGCATCCTGATTATCCGGAATAACCACACTTACAGGGACACTGACATTGCAATGATTGCCATGGCAGAAAAGTATCGGACTGGCCGCGCACTGCGGCCATTTTCATTTGCAGTTGCTATGGTTACCTGTCTGACAGGCACCGTGACAGCGACCGGCGTAGCAGACATTCACTGGTTACAGGCCATCAGCCTGCTATATGCCGCGGTGCTGTTACAGGCCGGGGTTAACCTGATCAATGATTACAGCGACTTACCTCAGCTTGCAGGGGATGCACAAAGTTGCCGGCTGATCCGCAAGAATGTCCGCATTGCTGCCGTGTGTTTTGTTGCTGCTTCAGCAGTTGCGTTGTATTTCATTCTGCTCAGAGGGTGGCCTGCTCTGTTACTGGTGTTAACCGGTATGCTGGGCGCACTGGGTTATACACTTGAGCCCCTTAACCTTAAGCGTCGCGGCTATGCGGTAGCCGCTGTGTTCTGGTTGATGGGGGTGTTGATGGTGTGCGGCAGTTATTATTTTCTCACCGGCCGGCTCGATGGCAGCATAATACGGCTGTCTGTCCCCGTCAGTCTGCTGACCAGTCTGTTGTTACTGGCTAATGAGATCCGGGATTTCGAAGTTGACCGGACGCAGGGCTGTCGGACATTGACGGTGCGGGAAGGGCTGACTGCAGCAGTCAGGCTGTACCGTCAGGGGCTGGCACTGGTGGTGATCAGCTGTGCTGTGTTGTATCTGACAGGCGACATACAGATCTTCTGGCCACTGCTCTTATCTGCCCCTCTTGGAATCCCATTATTGGTGATGGCCGGTCTAGGTCAGCACGCCCGTCAACAGTTGCCACCGGCCACTGGACGTTTTTTTATGCTCTTCGGATTGCTTTACCTTACCACTTTGTGAACATCCCGGTTGACCTGCGCAGATCGCCCCCATACCTTAGGAGGATAATAAATAATAACTTTCTAACAGTCTGATATAAGGCTGTTTATTGCAGTTCTCAGGGGTCTGAGCTTGATTGGTTTGCTACTGAAAAAATGGATGCTGATTGTGTTGGGAGTGGTGCTCTCCGGCACACTGCTGGCTGAAGATAGCTTTATGCTCTCCCGGGAAGAAGAGCGCTGGCTGGAACAGCATCCTGATATCCGCTTTGCCCCGGCACCTTATTATCCACCTGTTGAATTCTTCGATGAAAATGACATTTATCGGGGAATTACCGCCGATTTTCTGAAAATTATGTCAGAACGTCAGGGGCTGAATATGAATGTTATTCAGTACACCAACTGGGACAAGGTGGTTGAGGCTGCCAAAAATCGGGACGTGGATGTCTGGGGGGCGGCGGCAATCACGCCGGAACGTCAGGAGTACATGAGTTTCACCCGGCCTTATATCCGCTTACCTGCTGTTATTGTGGTTCGTAAGGATCTGGACGGTCCGCTGAATATGCGTGATCTGGATGGCCATAAGGTTGTACTGATCAAGGGTTATGCCTCCAGTGAATATGTGAAAGAGAATTACCCGAATCTTGATGTTTTGGAGGTACCTGATCTGGAAACGGGCCTGCGTATGGTGTCTTACGGCCTGTCGGATGCCATCATTGCCACCAATGCAGCGGCACTTTTTTATATTGAGCGGGATGGTCTGACGAATCTCCGGGTTGCCGGTGAGTCCGGTTTCGCCTGGCAGCTGCGTTTTGCAGTGCGTAATGACTGGCCGGAGCTGGTGTCTATTATCCAGAAAGGGCTGGACGGTATCAGTGATGATGAGCTGCGCACGATTTTCCGCCGCTGGATAAACCTGGGTTATGAAGGCGAAATACTGACGCCTCAGTTGTTGTTGCAGATTGCCGGTGGCATTTTCGTGCTGCTGGCGATCATGGTGTTTGTCTGGAACCGGATGCTGCGGCATCAGGTCCGTGAACGTACTCAGGCACTGAATAAAGAGCTGGAAGAACGAAAGGCGCTGGAGAGTAAGCTGCGGCGTCTGGCGACCACCGATGAACTCACCGGCATTATGAATCGACGCCATCTGTTTGACTGCCTGCGCCAGGAATTACGCCGTGCTGAACGTTATGACACTTCGCTGGCGCTGCTGATGTTTGATGTAGACCACTTTAAACAGATCAATGATACCTATGGCCACGCCGCCGGTGATCAGGTACTTAAAGCGGTGGTGGGAATCTGTCAGCAGGTATTGCGGGAAAACGATCTGTTTGGCCGGATTGGCGGTGAAGAGTTTGTCGTAGCGCTGCTGGAAACCGACCCGGAAACCACTATGAATGTGGCAAACCGGATTTGCCAGTCCATTGCCAGTACACCGATTGCACTGAGTAATGGTGAGTATTTAACATCGACCATCAGTATCGGTGTGGTGCATTCCAGCCAGGATAAAAACCTGGAAGTATTGCTCAGTTACAGCGACCGGGCTATGTACAGTGCCAAGCAAAAAGGCCGCAACCGGGTTGAAGCATTTGACTCGCTGGAGTCGCCGCCGATTGTTTTATGAGCGCATAGAGAATAGATTTTCATAAATCTATCCGACTAAGTTGTGAGGCCTGTCAGGCGTAATGTGTGTATAATCGGCGCACTTATAATTATGACAGGGAAATACCTGATCCTTTACCGGCTGCTTCGGAGCCGGCGATCAGATGTTTACCCGGTTAAACCCGAGCCTGATAGCGGAGCCAACTATGAGCGTTATTCGCCAAGACGACTTTATCAGCAGCATTGCTGATGCCCTGCAGTTTATCTCTTATTACCATCCGATTGATTTTGTTCAGGGCGTTCACGGCGCTTACCAGAAAGAACAGAATCCGGCGGCCAAAGACGCCATGGCTCAGATTCTGATTAACTCACGTATGTGTGCTGAAGGTCGCCGGCCGATCTGTCAGGACACAGGTATCGTGACCGTATTCCTGAAAGTGGGTATGAATGTTCGCTGGGATGCCACCATGAGTGTCACAGACATGGTGAATGAAGGTGTTCGTCGTGCATATATGCACCCGGACAACGTCCTGCGGGCTTCAATTCTGGCTGATCCGGCTGGTGCCCGTAAAAATACCAAAGATAATACCCCGGCAGTGATCCATTACGAAATCGTTGAAGGGGATGAAGTAGATGTTCAGGTGGCGGCGAAAGGCGGCGGCTCTGAAAACAAATCCAAGATGGTAATGCTGAACCCGTCTGACAGCATTGTTGACTGGGTTGTTAAAACTGTACCGACCATGGGCGCTGGCTGGTGCCCGCCGGGCATGCTGGGTCTGGGCATTGGTGGTACTGCTGAGAAAGCAGCAGTGCTGGCAAAAGAATCCCTGATGGACCCGATTGATATTCATGAAATCCGTGAACGTGGTCCGCAAAACCGTGTTGAAGAACTGCGTCTGGAAATTATGGATGCGGTAAACGCACTGGGCATTGGTGCACAGGGCCTGGGTGGTCTGACAACTGTACTGGATGTGAAGATCAAGGATTATCCTACACACGCAGCTTCACTGCCTGTTTGCATGATCCCTAACTGTGCAGCAACCCGTCATGCACACTTCACCCTTAACGGTGAAGGCCCTGCAGTTCTGACGCCGCCAAGCCTGGATGACTGGCCGGAAATCACCTTTGAAGTAGGTGAATCTACCCGCCGCGTGAATCTGGATACGGTTACTCCCGAAGAAGTGCAGAGCTGGCAGCCGGGTGAGACTGTCCTGCTGAACGGTAAGATGCTTACCGGACGTGATGCGGCTCACAAGAAAATGGTTGAGATGCTGAATAACGGTGAAGAGCTGCCGGTTGATCTTAAAGGCCGCTTTATTTACTACGTGGGTCCGGTTGATCCGGTCCGTGACGAAGTCGTGGGGCTGAAAGTCTTCCTCGGTATAAGCAATGCCCGCTTCCTGTGCAACCTGCATCATCAGTTTATTCAACTGGCTCAGCGCCTGATGTTCAGGACTCATGGCCGCAATCAGCGATAAATGCTTATTAACCGGGTAGTACTGGGAGTTAATGTGCACCTGAAAAGAGCGGAACGCGTAAAGAGCAAGCTTACCTGCTATCTGCTCCAGACGATCAACCTGCTCGAGACTTATTTCCCCCACAGCGGTGCCATAGGGTTAAATGATAATTCATTCTGAATCGGACTCAGTTAACCCCTACATGCTTATCAAACTGACAAAGTGTATGCAGTATGATCGGCAAGAGAACGGGCAAGAGCCCCGTGCAGCGGTCGAGCTAAAAAAGGCAACAGACTTCCATTACGTTCTATTTCTCCTTCAGTTAAATGAACCTGACACAGGAGGATGTCAGGTTTTCGTATTCTTACACAGGGATGACACATTCTCAATTATTGGTGGAGTCATCGAATTGTGTCCCCTGCGTGCGACGTTTACTGCAGGCTTTCTACCTGTAACTGGAGATTATTAAGACGCTGGCGAATCCGCAAAAGTTGCTTCGTTCAGTACCAGACTGGAACCGTCTATGGCTTTAACAGCCTGTTCATTGATCTTCACCCGGCGCTCCAGTAACGCAGCAGTCGCACCGCCTGGCTTGCCCTGGTTTCAACTGATCAATATGATTCAGATTCTTACCCTGCCGGACAGCCACCCGCTGCAGCTCCTGACCTTCCGACAAAATCTGATAGTCAGCACTCAGAGCAGCCAGATCAGCCTGCACCTGAGCCAGCTGTTTGCCAGTCGCGGTGCTACCGCTGCTGCCTTATGATTTATCCTGCGCTGCGACTTTTTTCCAGGCTCAGTCAGCGCCGACAGACTTAACTTTATCCAGACCGGCATTTACCCCGGCCAGCTTTACCGTTTATCAATGCCCTGCCAACCCTGAAGCAGCAGACTTATTCACCGCTTTCAGCTCGCCGCTCAGGGTTTCAATGGCAACCGCGCCTGCCCGCTGCACCGGCATTCAGCTTATCCACGCCCTGTTTCACCAGGCTGGGATCAGCACCGAAACTCGGGACTTCCAGATTATCTTGCTCACGCATCTATATAAGATCCTACAAAAAATGCTCTGTGTGGCCGGTCATTGCCGGTGACACATCAGGGAAACAGGCCGGGTATTTCCCACCGGTCTGCACATCAGGCCACAAACGGCCCTACATCACTTGCACTGTAATATGAGCGCTGCCAGCATCCAAGTCCCGGCGGTATTTAAAAAGGTGGTTTTACCATGCTGCGGCAAACGCATCACGGGTAAAGTTTTCAATACCTTGCGGAGTAATCAGCACATTGTCCTCAATCCGGATGCCACCAAATGGCAGCAAGTGCTCAACCAGTGCCCAGTCAATCAGTTCCGCAACCGGCGACTGACGTAAAGTCTGCAACAGGCTGGCAGTAAAGTACAGGCCTGGCTCGACAGTCAGTACACTGCCGGCCTCCAGTTCCCCGGCATAGCGCAGGAACGGGTGATCCGCGGTGCCAGCTCAGTACCCAGCTTATCATACAAGCCAGGCGCCCACATCATGTACCTGAATGCCTAACAGATGTCCCAGACCATGCGGGAAGAATACCCGGTCACCCCTTCTTCCAGCTGCGTATCTGCCGAAGCCCGTCCAATACCGGCCTGCTGCAGAATGCCGGCAATCTTACGGTGCATACCCAGATGCAAATCCACATAGCTGACACCTGCACGCATATCGTTCAGCGTATCCAGTTGTGCCTGTTCCATAGCAGCCAGCAAATCACCAAACACACCGGTTTCAGCGGCATAGGTACGGGTAATATCCGCCGCGTAGCCAAGATATTCGCACCGGCATCGATCAGCAGGGTACGGTGCTGATCCGGCAATGTTCGGTCCTGCCACTGATAATGCAGCACAGCAGCATGTTCATTAAGCCCGACAATGTTGTCATAAGGCATGCCGTTTTTCATTGTGTGCGATCGCCGCCAGATATCCCTGATGAATCTCATATTCAGACTCCACCTGCACGGAAACCCTGTTCTGCCCGCAAATGCCCTTCACCGCCAGAACATTCGCTTCACGCAAACAGTCATGCTCCCACCCGACTTCACCCGGCGCACCCGGTGCAACTGCCGAATAAGTGCCTGAGGATTATGTGTCCAGCTGTCGCGGGCAAATATGTGCTCAGCCACCACGGCAAGATTATCCCGCGTGACCGGAGCAGCATTACCTTAATCGCAACCACCTCGAAGGCTTCCGCCCACCAGTCTGCAGGCAATTCCGGCGTGACATGCCAAAAATCATCAGCCATGACGAAATACAAAACCGGCTTCTTACCCGGCTGAACCAGCAACCAGCAACCCGGATGCTGGGTCAGAAACGGTAACCACGAACAAAGTTCGGATTAGCTTTTTATAGGTATGTCTGTAATCATCCTGAAAACGCAGGGATGAACCGCCCGAGCCAATCAGCAAACCGTCGGCTGGCATCAGCCAGCAGGCTTTCCGTGGTTTGCTGCAGCTCCGGTCAGGTGGGAAAAATAAGCCTGCTGCTTCCGCGAGTTAACCGAGTTCGCCGCCAGCGATACCTTTTCTAACGGCAGGAGCAATACGTAACTGAACGAAGTAC
>JASANB010000328.1:0-44032 GCA_030248155.1 Sabatieria punctata
GTTTTAGGGTTTTACTTTGGGGCCATATGGATGTCCAACGCACACCATATCGGCCGATTCCGCCGACCCCCCACTATACATGTCTGCCCGATCTCGGTTGGCAATGACAATTAAAAGAAATCGGTGGTTTTTGGAAGCCCCTTTTGCATACATGGGTCGGATAAATCCGGAGGGGGGTAGGGGGGGCTGGAGACCTCCGGGGGGGGGGGTCCCCGAAAAAAGGCCAAAAAACGCCTATTTTGCCTTAAATAAGCGAAAATTTCTCCCTCCGGGAGGGGGGTGGGGGTATGGCCGGCCGAGGGGGAGGGTATTGGTGAAAGCTTAGTTCCTGAGATATTTGCCCTCAAAGTCAAAACTGTGATTTTGGCAATGAACAAGAGGGATTAAAAACAGCGCAGCTGATTTTTGCTGTAGCAACGGTAAATCTCCACCTATTTGAATAAATTCTTTTTTGGCTGAAAGACAAATAAATTCTTGATCGATTGATGAATTTTTTACGATATTTAGCTTTGTTCCTAAGATATTTACCCTCAAAATCAAAACAGATTTTGGTAATGAATAAAAGGGATTAAAACCCTGTTGATTTTTGTTGTTGCAACCGTAAATATCAACCAATTTTAATGAATTCTTCTTTGGCTGAAAGACAAATAAATTCTTTATCAATTGGTGAAAGTTTTTACGATATTGATATTTAGCTTAGTCCCTAAGATATTTGACCTCAAAATCAAAACTGATTTTGGCAACGAAAAAGAGGGATTCTGCTGCAATTAAAATAAACCAGATGAAGCCTAATGAGACTTTACTGGTGAAGTAACGGAGTGTATGTGACCAGCAAAGCCTCTCCTTAGCTCTTTACAATAGTCGGAATCTGTTTTATCATCAAGTGCAACGGAATAAAAAAATCTTTCAAGAATAAATTTCAACAGTCTTTCAAGAATTTATATGTCTTTTATCTAAAAAAGCATTTATTCAAATCGGTAGAGATTTATGGTTGCAGCATTAAAAAATCTCCTTGGCTGTTTTTTTGGCACACCCTGCACATATAGGTAGGCCTATATGTTCAATATGAGAAAGAAAAACCATCTTTCCGTAGCCTATGCAATTTTCCTCTCTAACACAATCAAAAAATCATATCAAATGTCACGGATCAATAATCATACCTATCATAATGCCATTCTTTCAGCATAATTATTAATTAACAAGAAAAGAAAGAAAATTCCACAAAATAAAAAACGAATGACGAAAACAAACTTCAGCTCAGCAATTTTAAAAATAAAAACTAGTAGAAAAATATAGGATAAGGTATAGCTGGGGGTGGGGGAATCAGGAACCGATCCCAAACAGAAACTAATGTTTTTATGATCATAATTAATTTTAAATTAGCAAGTTTTATCGTTAAATATCGATTATTAAAAATTTTGCAAAATTCCTCCAAAATTTCAAAAAATCGTCCAAATATGGTCATGTTATATATCATTTGAAAGCCGTTCGCCAGGTGAGTCTAATGATCACTACATCAGCATAGGGCACGCCCCGGGGCTCCGTTTTGCTAAATATATAAATACCCCTAGATAGAGGGGGTTAGGTGTAGCTGGGGGGGAATCAGGTAAGGTCAGAAATGGACTGTACATTAATTAATTAACTTTCTTATGACTATACGACTCCGGAAAGTGCCCTATACTGATGCGTACCCTTAGGGGTATTTTTATATTTGGAAAACAGGCCCTCCGGAGCGTGCCCCATACTGATGCGTCCCCCTAGGGGTATTTTTATGTTTTTAAAACAGGCCCCCGCAGCGTGCCCTATACTGATGCGTCCCCTAGGGGTATTTTTATGTTTTTAAAACAGGCCCTCCGGAGCGTGCCTATACTGTTGCGTCCCCCTAGGGGTATTTTTATATTTGGAAAACCGGCCATCCGGAGCGTACCTATACTGATGCGCCCCCTAGGGGTATTTTTATATTTGGAAAACAGGCCATCCGGAGCTTGCCTATACTGATGCGTCTCTAGGGGTACTTTTATATTTGGCAAAACAGGCCCCCCTGGGGCGTGCCCTATGCTGATTTAGTGATCATTAGACTCGCCAGGCGAAGGGCTTTCAAATGATACCTATATGACATGACCATTTTGGACGATTTTGAAATTTTGGAATTTTGCCAAAAAAATTATCGATAATTGATATTTATCGATAGAAATCGTTAATTTATATTTACTTATGATCATTAAACACATTAGTTTTTGTTTGGGATCGGTTACTGATTCCCCCCCAGCTACCCCTGATCCGATAGAGGGACGCAACAGTAGCTATAGAGACACGCTCCGGAGGGTCTGTTTCAAAATATAAAAATACCCCTAGGGGGAAGCATAAGTATATGCACGCCACTCTCCAGAGGGCCTGTTTTCCAAATATAAAAAGACCTTCAGATTCCCTTCCCTGATTCCACCAAGCTACACCTACCAAACCCAAACAACAGGTACTGTAGGAACTAACTTCAATCTCAAGTTAATTCTCCACTCTCAAGTAGAAAACTGGCAGGACGAGACGACTCTTCTTCTTATTGCTTGAGAGAGACTTTCTTCTTTTACTTCGCCGTCCAGCAAGCGAGCGAACTGACCGGCTGGTGGATAACGAGAAGAAAGACTGAACTGAACCGAACGTTCGAACTATTCGCAGCAGTGATCGTGGGCATGGGCGCTGAAGTGAAGCCGCAGTGTACAGTAACAAAAGACTAAAGCATTTTCAAAATATTCACTATATTTTCGAGGTTACAAACTGTTTCTTTCTTTAATCTGTGGCTGACAGTAGTGTTTTGCTGTGAGTGATTTAATACGATCGCAAAAAGTGAGTGTGTTCTTGAGCGTACAGTAGCATTGTTCGTGTGGCCTTCACATTGCACAATTCTCTGACCTTTCCCTGACCAAAGTCAAAATTCCCTGACCAACCAGGGTGAGGAAACTCCGACCAGCAAGAAAGTTCTTCTAACACGACCATTTGGTGGCGAGATGATTCTACTGCTATCAAATTTTTCCCTGACCGAACACCAAATTCCCTTTTTAAATTTACTTAATTTTTTTAAATACTTCCTTGACTTTTTTTAAATTCCCTGACTTTTCCATGACTCCCCGACTTTCCAGGTCCCGCACGAACCCTGAGTAGTACCTACGCAACTTAGACAAATTGTGGCGCACTCTATTGTGTGGCATACGGCTCGGGCTTCCAAGTCACCAGGAATGTACCAGTGTTCTTAGAGTACGAGCTTATCCATAGAAGTCGTGTGTTAGGGCGGGTGCGTGGATATGTAGCAACCAATCGGTGAGTCAACTGTTGAATTCAACGTTTTACAGGAGTCTTTTTTTAGCATTTTTGGCCAGACTATTTAGTACCATATTCGGCTGTGGCTTGCAATATGGAAACATCAAAGTACCATTCAGTCTAAAATACAGCTTTGTTTCTTGGCTGGCTGAGACTCCAAGGTGGCTATTTTTGGGATACAAAAGCGAGTTTCAGCTATTTTTTTGTGCTCAGGACTAAAAAATGTGCCTTCTATACAGGTCCGCTGTGGGCGTATCGATCCATCAGCAGCGGTAGCCGGTAGCTCCCAACACAATGAGGCCCTCGCATGACAGGACCGAATGTTATGAGTTTTCGTGCTGGGACCCTAACCGGGAAGACTTGTTATCGGTAAGAAGTGCGCCAAATTCAAATCACTCAAGTACTGGCACCTTCTACCTAACCTAAATCGTCTTCAGCCTCCAGACCACCTCTTCCATTTGCTGCCTTCCAGATCGTACCAGAACCACTTCGATCATCCAGCCCGCCACCCACGATTCGCACGTCATCGATCTTCGCCGAAGTACTATCCCGAGAATCGGCCGATTCGGAGTGGAAGAAGGTGAAGCTGCCGATTTTCCTTCATCTTACCATTGTTTTAAGTCTTCTAGCTTCCATACTGCTTCGATATGCTCTCTCCTTCCAGACACACCACTTCCATCCACTTCAAATCGCCCCGCCGAAGTACTATCCCGAGAATCGGCCGATTTGGAGTGGAAGAAGGTGAAGCTGCCGATTTTCCTTCATCTTACCATTGTTTAAGTCTTCTAGCTTCCATACTGCTTCGATATGCTCTCTCCTTCCAGGCACACCACTTCGATCCACTTCAAATCACCCCGCCGAAGTACTATCCCGAGAATCGGCCGATTTGGAGTGGAAGAAGGTGAAGCTGCCGATTTTCCTTCATCTTGCCATTGTTTAAGTCTTCTAGCTTCCATACTGCTTCGATATGCTCTCTCCTTCCAGGCACACCACTTCGATCCACTTCAAATCACCCCGCCGAAGTACTATCCCGAGAATCGGCCGATTCAGAGTGGAAGAAGGTGAAGCTGCCGATTTTCCTTCATCTTACCATTGTTTTAAGTCTTCTAGCTTCCATACTGCTTCGATATGCTCTCTCCTTCCAGGCACACCACTTCGATCCACTTCAAATCGCCCCGCCGAAGTACTATCCCGAGAATCGGCCGATTCGGAGTGGAAGAAGGTGAAGCTGCCGATTTTCCTTCATCTTACCATTGTTTTAAGTCTTCTAGCTTCCATATTGCTTCGATATGCTCTCTCCTTCCAGACACACCACTTCCATCCACTTCAAATCGCCCCGCCGAAGTACTGTCCCGAGAATCGGCCGATTTGGAGTGGAAGAAGGTGAAGCTGCCGATTTTCCTTCATCTTACCATTGTTTTATGTCTTGTAGCTTCTGTACTCTCATATCCGGACTTTTCTTTAAGATACCTTTAATTTAACTATAAAAACGTCTATGTTAGGAAGCAGTGTTACAAATACGCGCACTGCAATAACGATGTGCTACCCGAAAGGGTAACTTTTACACGCTGACATATCAAATCAAAACTATAAAAGTTATAAAATTTGCATCAAATATGCTTACTGCAGTATCCTATCCAATCGGGACCATCATATTCGGACTTAGCTAAACGAGAGCTTTTGATTGAGTACCTACATGCCTATGTTACGACGCAGGGTTAAAAAGTTAGAAAATTTGCATAAAAAATTTGCATATTCAAAATGACAATATGCAAATTTTTGCATATTTTAACGCTGCGTCGTAACATAGGCATGTAGGTACTCAATCAAAAGCTCTCGTTTAGCTAAGTCCGAATATGATGGTCGCGATTGGATAGGATACTGCAGTAAGCATATTTGATGCAAATTTTATAACTTTTTAATGCTGCCTCCTAACATTGGTGTTATTGTACGTAAACGAAAGCTCTCCTTTAGCCAAGACTGATTATGATGGTCCCGATTGGATCGAATGCTGTAATATGCAAATTTTACAGAACTTTTCTAACTTTTTAACACTGCCTCCTAACATTGGCGTTACTGTACAATAACGCCAATGTTAGGAAGGAGCGTTAAAAAGTTACAAAATTTGCATCAAATATGCTTACTGCAGCATCCTATCCGATCCGATCCGATGTGCGGGGGGGCCTTTACGGCCCTACGCTCAGACCTTGCGATCCATTGCGCAACCCCCGTAGTTTCGTCATCTCGGACGTTTCCCTTCTATCACTGCCAGCCACTCTAGCCATGCTGTTGGACGCCAGGTACTAAGAAAGTCCCTGGCGCGTTGACGTCATGGTGATGTCGGCTCCCAACGTCCGCTAGGTCCGCCCCTAGAGCGAGAGAGGCCCCCCTGCCTAGTCGGTTTCCGTGGACAACTCCTGATGTCATTGCTCTTTCTCCAAGTTGGCATGCTGTGGGAGCGGCTTCAGTGCTGTGGCAGATCCAGTTGGTTCCCATTTTATCTACGCGCTGTAACCAGCTTTCGGTGGCCTGGGTGGAGCGTTGTGCCGACGACCAACTCTTTGCAGCAAGAAACTTGCCACGCCGAGAGGATGAACCACTACAACCACTAGGGATGCAGCGGCCGCCGTGACTCAGAGGCAGCGAGCTACCCACTGAGCCACCGACGCGGCTCCAGCATCCTATCCAATCGGGACCACTATATTCAATCTTGGCTAAAGGAGAGCTTTCGTTTAAGTACAATAACGCCAATGTTAGGAGGCAGCGTTAAAAAGTTAGAAAGTTTGCATCAAATATGCTTACTGCAGTATCCTATCCAATCGGGACTATCATATTCAGACTTAGCTAAACGAGAGCTTTTGATTGAGTACCTACATGCCTATGTTACGACGCAGCGTTAAAATATGCAAAAATTTGCATATTGTCATTTTGAATATGCAAATTTTTTATGCAAATTTTCTAACTTTTTAACGCTGCGTCGTAACGTAGGCATGTAGGTACTCAATCAAAAGCTCTCGTTTAGCTAAGTCCGAATATGATGGTCCCGATTGGATAGGATACTGCAGTAAGGATATTTGATGCAAATTTTATAACTTTGTAACACTGCTTCCTAACATAGGCGTTTTTATAGTTAAATTAAAGGTATCTTAAAGAAAAGTCTGGATATGAGAGTACAGAAGCTACAAGTCTTAAAACAATGGTACAATGAAGGAAAATCAGCAGTTTCACCTTCTTCCACTCCGAATCGGCCGATTCTCGGGATAGTACTTCGGCGGGGCGATTTGAAGTGGATCGAAGTGGTGTGTCTGGAAGGAGAGAGCATATCGAAGCAGTATGGAAGCTAGAAGACTTAAAACAATGGTAAGATGAAGGAAAATCGGCAGCTTCACCTTCTTCCACTCCGAATCGGCCGATTCTCGGGATAGTACTTCGGCGGGGCGATTTGAAGTGGATGGAAGTGGTGTGTCTGGAAGGAGAGAGCATATCGAAGCAATATGGATGCTAGAAGACTTAAAACAATGGTAAGATGAAGGAAAATCGGCAGCTTCACCTTCTTCCACTCCAAATCGGCCGATTCTCGGGATAGTACTTCGGCGGGGCGATTTGAAGTGGATGGAAGTGGTGTGTCTGGAAGGAGAGAGCATATCGAAGCAATATGGAAGCTAGAAGACTTAAAACAATGGTAAGATGAAGGAAAATCGGCAGCTTCACCTTCTTCCACTCCAAATCGGCCGATTCTCGGGATAGTACTTCGGCGGGGCGATTTGAAGTGGATCGAAATGGTGTGTCTGGAAGGAGAGAGCATATCAAAGCAGTATGGAAGCTAGAAGACTAAAAACAATGGTAAGATGAAGGAAAATCGGCAGCTTCACCTTCTTCCACTCTGAATCGGCCGATTCTCGGGATAGTACTTCGGCGAGGCGATTTGAAGTGGATCGAAGTGGTGTGCCTGGAAGGAGAGAGCATATCGAAGCAGTATGGAAGCTAGAAGACTTAAAACAATGGTAAGATGAAGGAAAATCGGCAGCTTCACCTTCTTCCACTCTGAATCGGCCGATTCTCGGGATAGTACTTCGGCGGGGCGATTTAAAGTGGATCGAAGTGGTGTGCCTGGAAGGAGAGAGCATATCGAAGCAGTATGGAAGCTAGAAGACTTAAAACAATGGTAAGATGAAGGAAAATCGGCAGCTTCACCTTCTTCCACTCTGAATCGGCCGATTCTCGGGATAGTACTTCGGCGGGGCGATTTGAAGTGGATGGAAGTGGTGTGCCTGGAAGGAGAGAGCATATCGAAGCAGTATGGAAGCTAGAAGACTTAAAACAATGGTAAGATGAAGGAAAATCGGCAGCTTCACCTTCTTCCACTCTGAATCGGCCGATTCTCGGGATAGTACTTCGGCGAAGATGGATGAGATGCGAATCGTCAGTGGCGGGCTGGATGATCGAAGTGGTTCTGGTACGATCTGGAAGGGAGCAAATGGCAGAGGTGGCCTGGAGGCTGAAGATGATTTAGGTTCAGTAGTAGGTGCCAGTATTTGAGTGATTTGAATTTGGCGCACTTCTTACCGATAACAAGTCTTCCCGGTTAGGGTCCCAGCACGAAAACTCATAACATTCGGTCCTGTCATGCGAGGGCCTCATTGTCTAACAATTTGTATTAAGATGCATTACAGTAAGCTGAAATTAGATCCGGTGATTTATTTGACATAAAATCATTGTTGTACATAGAAGAATGATAGACTGGTTTCGTCGCCCGATATAATACCGCAAAATTATAGCTCACGGTGTTTTCTGTTGTTACGTGTCAAAGAGATACATACATTGTACATCTAAATAGTACATTTGATTTACAGAAGCTCTTTTATAACCAAATGCGAACTCTTTTTGAGTGAACATTTAACGAATGATTTTTAACCCAAAAAGGCGACTGCTTCATTAGAAATTTTGGTCATCTGTGACCGTGCGGTATTGCATGGTGCGACATAGAAATGTGGGCACCGGCTAAACATTACGTGCATCTTTACACAATGACTAGGCGCAACTCAGAAAACAGTTTGAAGCTGGCAGCTAACAGTACAGGCGTTACTCTATTTCTGCCGGGAAACAAGATTAAAACTTCGTAGCACATTAAAGACTGTAAAACGTAGAAACAACAACACCGAGACAACGAAACAAGCAGCTGTACAAGAGTAAGTTATAAAGAACCAGCATTTTGTTCTCTTTACGCCGTAGTGACCATGGGTGCTGGATAAGAGTTGCTGCCAGCCAGGCCTACCCTTCGAGGTTCGTGTTCGTACGATTCTCCGTTGAAGGCCGGCGGCGGCTCTCCGTGACTCGGAACGAATTTCGGAGGAGGAGCAGGGTCTTTTTTAATTGGCCTGCAATAATAAAAGGCAAGAATGATAGAGAAGATCGGCGACAACTTACTGTCCTTGCTGGTATCCCTGCTGTTTCTGCATTCTCACTCTTCTACGCCAGCAGCAGCAGAATATGCAACCCATTATGAGGAAGAAGCCGAAGACGGTCAGCAATCCGGTGACCCACTTGAGCGCGTACTCCAGATTTCGGTCTGCAAGTGAATCAGTCAGTCATCAGTCAGTCAGTCAGTCAGTCAGTCAGTCAGTCAGTCAGTCAGTCAGTCAGTCAGTCAGTCAGTCAGTCAGTCAGTCAGTCAGTCAGTCAGTCAGTCAGTCAGTCAGTCAGTCAGAACCAATGAACGTACCGCGACACCAGGCCCACCAGCCAGGACTCCAGGTGCCGTTTATGCATCTGCGCACTTGCTCGCCGTGTATGAAGTAGTCCGGCTTGCAACTGAACGTCACTACATCTCCGTCCAAGTAATTTTGTGCTGGCGGAGTCTTGATGATGCCTTCTTTTTTGAGCAACGGCCCGCAGCTGATAACTGAAGACGGAGAAAAAATAGATCGCACAAAAGCAGTGCCAGTCAGAGACGTACGGAGGTTAGATCCCTGCCGCTTGAGACCGAGGAATTTCTTGTGGTAGTCGAGCGTGGTCAGTGCCACCTCACGTCGGCCAGTCATTATGTAGTCGTATTGACACTCCATATTACCGGCGCAGGCAGTGCGCACCTCTTCCATGGAGAAAATCAACGTAGCATTGATGGGAACGCGGTCAACTCCGAACTAAACGCAGATTCACTCTGTCATCAGGTCCATTCGTTCACAAGCCTATCAAGATAACTCACAACTGGGTAGTAGTACTCAGCAGCGAACAGCAGTGGATTGTAGATGGGTTTATTTCGCTCTGTGTCAAACAGAATCGGTCCGATGCGCGGGTCAGCACCAGTGACTTCCCCTGAAAATTAAATTAAATTGTACTATAATAGCGCAGCAGAAAGATCAGCTGGTACATTTGCGTCCGAACTGCTCATAGATCATTTGCGTGGTGGAACGCGTGTAGGTGTCTTCCGGTACGCGCACCACTCCTCCATCGATGGTCTGCAGATCGTCGGTCTTGTCGCCGTTGAACGCTCCCAACAGACCTTTGGTTACGTAGCACCGACGGCCGGTGTACGGATTGTATTGGTCATTGCCAGTCGACCCTCCAGGCTGGTTGGGCTGAAACTCGACACTAAACCATAGTTCAGTTGTCAAATAGGACTTTGTATACATTGCAGCTGCTGTTGAAGGAAGGCGGCAGCATAACCATAATATCTAGCATTCCGTAGGACTCGGAGACGCGTATTCCTGCGCCCGAGTTCAGCATCACGATCACATCCGATTGATTCATGTTGCGCTTGGGGTTTCGAATTTGAATACCTGAAATCAGTACCACGATCTTCTTTCTAAAACGAGATCTCTAAGAATTCACCATTGAACTGCTGAATCTTCCAGTGAGGCTTGTCGAAGTAGCGAGGGATGCCGTTTACCATCACGTCGGTCCTGTAGCGCCAGCGCCGGAACGACTTGCGGGCGAACACCTGCACAACGTCTGAATTGTTCTCCTGCACAACCACGCCAGTCACCACCGTTGCGTTGACATTGCTGTGCCCTTAAAACACGCACTCTGTGTACTTTGTCAGAAGGAACAGGTCAAAACGTACAGAGCGTTTGGTCGGGCTGTTCGAGACGCACTTGAATCATCAGTTTGTGCAGCGGATCTTCGGACATGAGCAGAACGTAGTAGCCCTTGCCGGGGAAGGTGTACCGAATTCCGTCGAACGTGATCACATGGGGCTCTCCGTAGATGTAGGCTAGAAAGACGACCGATAGAAAGATGCCCTTACCACCGACACATCTAGTATGTACGTACCTGCTCCCGGCGGGAAGTAATCTTGACAGCCGTTTGTTTGTCTGCGCCAATAGTAAAACTCGCAGTGCTGTGCGTAACTAAAAGTCATTTACTGTAGATACGTAGACAGACAGCAAAGCGACGTGACGTACTTGCAGCACATTCTGTAGGGCATAGAGTCCAGCTGGTAATTGGAGAGACTGGGAATTCTCGGAGGCAATCGGTACGGATAGGCGCCGAAGGCGTGAGCTCGTGCAGGCGTGCCGGGGTTGAAGAATCGCAGATAATCACCGGTAGGTTCCCAGTCGTCGGAGAACATCAGGTAACCTTGGTAGTCGTAGCAGCATTGTTGTGACGAGCCGGTCCAGCTACAACTTTCGACGTTAAATAGACTGCACAGCGTTACAATTTCAATAGACAAAGTGGGTAAACAGTGCCACTTCAACTTACGATGGCTGCACGCTTTGGATGCAATGCTGTGCTCCCTTGTTGAACGGACAAGAAGCGTCTCCGTCGCGATCGCACTCGAACAAAGGCATGTACCGTCCGAGATCAAGCATCGCTTGTTCCAGTCGACAGGGGCACGGCGACTCAGCCGTCAAGTCCATGATGAAATTGCGTCGTCTACCGTCGTACTCGAACCTAAACAGACAGACTATTGGACGGTACAGAAGCAAAAAGTGCTTACCAGTCAATGCAGAGATCGAGGGCCCAGTTGCTGCCATACTCGTTCTGCCAAGTCGGCAAGTAATACCACGGGAAAGGCGTCGGTTTCGACCATAAAACGCCGGCTTCCTCGGCGCCCGAAATAGCAATCTGCACAAATCCAAAGTGGAACTTCTTCCACGCTTCCGGCACCAGAGTGTTGCGCATCAATGAGCGCGGAGAGAAGGTGTAGCGACCATTATTGGCTTGGCCTTGTGCTAGACTGTCGATCTTTTGGAAGTGCGTTCTGCAACCACCAAGTATTATCCATTGCACATGTAGAACTACGTACTCCTATTCGGCGGCTGATGGTGGGTTGAGGGGATGGTAAGACAAAAAGTCCGATTTTTTACTAAAATCGAGGATTTTAGGCTTATTTTTCGCTAAAATAGATTAAAGTAAGCTATTCTGAGCTCTAAGCTAATTTTCTATACAAAATTCTTTCTAAAAATTCCTAAGGGTGGTAGCGGCGGCGTGATGGGATAGGTCAACCCTCCCTCAGTCCCCTTTGCCCATGTCTGCTATTCGGCGGTGTCGGAAAACACCAATAACAAAGAATCATCGTGTTCTCTCTCTCTCTTACCGGTCAGCGTCTTCCCAATAGCCGTACAAGTTGATGTCGACTCTAGTGTTCATATTCCAGGTGAGGTTGGTGAACTGCCATTCCAGAGTCAGTTGCTCGGCGTCGGGTTGGTGCCACCGGTTGCGTGCGTTCTCCACGTCGTCGCGCAGCAGAACTTGGGCCGGAGCTCGGTTCGGCGTCACTAAAGATGTCTGTGTGTTGCACAGACTGCCTGCCGATCAAAACTAACGACATACCGACATAGAACCAACCGACGAACGGGTAGCTCTGACCGCCGTCTCTCGACATTCGAATCGGCACCAGTCCGGTCTTGTGGAACATCGGCATAACGCATCGGGCCATCATACTGTTCATGCGTCTGCAGTCGGTAGGCCAGTTCTCGAAGACAACCTGCAAGTGCGGCCTGATAAATTTCACTGCATTCATTCATTCATGAGATACTGTACGCACCTTGACAGCATCTCTGGGTCTTAAACAAGGACCGGTAACGTTGACGGTGATGCCTCCCTGCATAGGGCCGTACGGAGGAGAGGTGATCATGTATCCTAAAAACAGACAATGTCTTTGCCGAACCAACGCCGAAAGCTAATCTGACCGGTGGATCCGTTAGTGCAGCCTCCAGGGATGATTCTTTCGTCGATTCGATGAATCCAGCGGCCAGGCACGATGCCGTTGGTGAAATAACCCAACTTCCAGATTCTGCCGTGACCGGAGTAAGGCAGTGGGTACCAGCCAGTGCCGTTTCCGCCATTGAAACCGGCCATAGCCGCTTGCTTGCCACCGAAGCCGTTGAGTCCGCCGGCCTCGTTTGAGGTGGTCCAGTTGAGACGTGCGTAATTGAACATGGCGAACGAACGGATGCCGTGGTCTGCCGCAATCACCAGTTGAAATGTGTTTTGCTAAAATGCACACGCACATTCTTGCATTGGGTCTGCAGTGGCCGAGCAATACTCAACAACGCACCCATTGTTTGACCCAGGTGTACTGCGATACGTCAACCGCTTTCGGAGCACCTCCATACGCTACCTAAAGAATAGTCACCAGATTATGACAGCATCAACATACGTACCATGAGACATCATATAGGTACCAATACTGAGAAGAATTAGGAAATCTGTCAAAAACAGAAAACTGTTAGACTACAATTTGATATTTTGGAGGGTGACCAACGAAAGAACAGACAATAGGTCCAAGTTTTAAATTGGTAGGCCACAATTATTGAAACGCAGAACAACTACGTACTGTTGGTGAGATTTCATTCAGAATGAGCTCATTGAGGGTGCACTGTATAGTACAGATCTATATTGAATATTTTATGGCAAGGCGTTTACCCGTTCCCAAGTGACGATGAAGGCATGCTCAGCTCTCCAGCCGTGTGCTCCGTTGTACGCTTCTTGTATATCTCTTGTAATGTTGTCCAAGAGCACTGGGTCGACTACCATACCGACTTGGTTCAGTCTACCGGGCATCTGTCGTTTGACTCCTGCAAACACCTTCTACCTACAGTACACATAAATCGGCATCTTCAAAAAAAAGGCTTACGGTATGGCTGTGGATTGTAGGGATTTGGATTGACGCCCGATTGGGGCTGAGGATTTGGTAATCGCTGTTGGTATTGAGAACCACCGAAATTCTGGCCAAACTGCTGTCCGCCGAACGGATTATTTTGCTGATTGATGAACGGATTGTAGGCGTCGTAAAATTCGTCGTTGTCTAGCTAAAAACTACCCTACGTACACATCAGAACTACGTAAGTCCAAACAGTCGCACCCTCGGTCTGTGGATACTTCTGAACCAGACGTTGCTGATACGGGTGTTTCCGATCCACTGGAACGCCGCGTCGGCGTAGAACGGCGCAATAAACGAGTGGTCGCGTTCTCTGGGCCAAAGAGGGTTAGGAAAGGTGTACGGAGGTTGAATGAATGGAGGTCGCGCAAATGAGACCATTCCCATGGGATACACCTAGAGAGAGCTGATTTGCACTCCACTGATCAACTCTGACAGTAGGATCAACTTACAAAAGTGTAATTGAAGCGAAACCCGTAGAACGGAAAGTCGAAGCCCAGATTGGCTTGTGTTTCACGTCCCATTTGTCCCATTAGTTGGTCGTCCATCACCCACTTGCCGTACGGATACAGAAGATACCAACCTGCAAACGGCTCGCCACTCAGAAGTGCTCGCTCGGGTACTAAAAGCAGACTCACCCTCCTCTGCGCGAGGATCATAATTAGGATTGTTAATATCCCGTAGGTACTGAGAGTAGGCTTCGCGACTGATCTGTCGCTTCTTCCTATCGTGTTGCTCGTCTGACGGGTCGGCGGCCACACTCAAGCTGACGGCAGAGCAGAAGAGCAGTAGTCCTAGTCTCCAGTGCATGGCTGGATATTTTAGCTAACAGTCAAAGTTACGCAAGAGAGTGCGTTGAAAGCGCCTGTCACGGCGTCGTCGGCGTCTCTGATAAGCACAAAACTTTGTGAAGCTGCCTGAAATATAAACATGCTTATCTCTGTTCCAAACTATGCACCATGAGTCAACATCGCGGGGTTGTGTCGCTCGTCC
The DNA here is from genome assembly GCA_030248155.1 of Sabatieria punctata. NCBI lineage: Eukaryota > Metazoa > Nematoda > Chromadorea > Araeolaimida > Comesomatidae > Sabatieria > Sabatieria punctata. The sequence continues at coordinate 14,411 of JASANB010000328.1, forward strand.
AACCAGCCGTGACACACCGATTGCACCATGTGTGGGCGGTCTGTCGCTTACACACGTACAGTATGTACGCACTGCGACTGCATGTCTCCATTTAGTAAATGCTCCTTCTCACAGGAGGACACTATTTGCTTGTGCCATGTAAGCGTCAGCATTGCGTAGAATTAATAGCCTTGTTGTGTGTGCGATGGTCGATGTAATACAACAGCAAAACAAGGCATGGGCAACGGGCGGTAGAGAGCGGTTCACTCCTCCCTCAGGCTCTGACCTGCCCCCTCAAGAATTTTTAAGAAGAATTTTGTATAGAAAATTATGATAAATAGGCCTAGATTAGGTTTAAATGATCTCAGAATAGGTTATTTTAACATATTTTAGCGAAAATGAAGCTTATAAGTCTTGATTTTAGTAGTAAATCGGACTTTTTAGCTTACTATCCCCTCAACCCCCCTCAGGATGTGAACATTTACCACCACCCCTCAGCCGAAATGCTAGCCCATGTCTGAGCAAAACTAACACACTATGCAAAAGTTTATGTACATAAACTAACTCTCAAACACATTTCAAAAGTCAATAAAACAATGTGAAAACAAAACAGACAACAAACCGAGGCTCTATTATAGGAATTCGAAATTACGTAAGTTAGTCTGCTGTACTCGACCTCTGCCTGGCGAGGATGCCAGGGCCGGCACTACTGCAGCAGTGGAATGGAGAAGCTGCATGAGGAGATGTACTTCTAAGTAGTAGCCCGCGTCAGCAAGCATGTTCTCAGGCTTGCTAGAGTGGCACTGGCTGCAGTGTACTCGTTGATTTTCGTTCACTCCGGCAAATTCGCGTGTAATGGCTTCGATCTGTGTTAACCAGAGAAGCACAGCAAACACAGTAAAAGTGTGTCCAATCAGCTGTCGAGTTCTGCGAAGGATTTGACATCAGCACTGGCGTTGTGTTAGTCCTCCATTCACAGACACAGGAAGGTCCAGTGTTGCTGCTACTGATATGTTGTGAGTAGTTGGTGTCGTGAATGAACCGATGAAAGCGGCGCGCAACCACAAGAAAGTTGTGATGATGGAGAAAGCTTTCGGCAGTTCTTTTCCCACAAACTTTTGAATCAGTTGCAGAGAGCGTCCAGTTTCTGGCCGTCTGTCGTTGCGCACTGTTCATTGTCGTCCAGTACGTACGCATCTCAATGTTGTTGTATTCTTCCGGGAACAATAAACGTATCTCATATCGGAAATGGACAGAGGGTCTTGTCGAGGCGTAACAGTCTGTTGGGAGCAGAAGAGAGCGACTGTGTGGACTGGTCAGTAGGCAGGCAGTGTCCAGCACTCGAGCAGCTGCTGCGTTTGTCGCAGGCTCTTTGAAACTTGAAACTTTATACGAACCGCATGATATAGCCAAGTTGCTAGCCATGTAAAAACATGACAGGTAGTCGCACTTTGTGCAACGCCGCCACTATCTGTCTCTGTAATGGTCCATCCAGTCTGCCCCGCAGTAGAAATTCGTGCAAATTAGCTAGAGTCGGCGGTGGTTCTTGAGGAGAGGTCATTCTCACTGACACACACTACATAACCAGCAAATTACAAAAAATAATGGAATTCAGTAAAAAGAGACCAAGTTTTTACCCTGTTGTCAATTGCGAGTAGTACTTACTGGCTACAGTGTACTTAAAAGTATTCAATACACAGACTGTCCTATAAAAAAGTTAATCCGGAAAAGATTGGGCTAAGTCCCATATCCCCATGCTATATCAGGTCTCGTTAATCCGGATTTCGGTAATTAGGACAAATCGATGCGTAACTTTTCGAATGAGATGTTAATTTTCAATGGATAACATTTTCTGTTGAGTCAGAGTTAATTATTTTTGCCCATTTATCGGGTGTACAAGCCGTAATTGATCTGAAAACGATGTTCTATACTACCCACAAAGTTGCTAATCAGGAGATCGGTTCCAACTTTTATGAATTGACGAGACACTTAAGTTACTGCTTATCATGTTAGGTATAACAAAACGGTTCAAAAACCAGCGCAGTGGTGGCAATGCAGCAAAACCAGTACATACTGCACGTACGCGCACGCTACCCAAAGACCAAAACCTCCTAGTCAAGCGTCACCAAGAGATCAGACAATGCAATGAAGCCAGAAGCACCTGATTAATTAAGATCAGGCCAATACTTCAGCTAACGGTTTGCGTACACAAGTACACTGCCAGCAAATCGCTTTGCACTGCAGCTTCCGTCTTTGTCCTGGTCGCCATTTTGAAAATTTTTCTCACTAACAAGTTGCGCGTGCAACAAAGTTTAGACTTTAGTTGTACTGCAAAATTGAAGAAGCAAGACAAGAGCGAAAGAAAAACTAACTGACCTGTGGCACAAGGAATTCAAATTCGAAGCACAATCGATGTCGGCGTCGCAAATACGGACGAAAAGATAAGAGCGAGTGGCTGGACGGCTTTGCGCAGTTGGTTAACTTAGAGCAAACACATTTCACAAGGCTAAGGGACAGTGCGATGCCTCACGCTTATATCAAACACTATTCAGAGCTCTGTCAACCGAGCCCACACCTACTGTAAACACTTTCAAACACCATCTAACATCCACTCCGCTGAAGAGCGATTGACGCACTAAAACGGGTCATCAGATTCTATGCTAATAGGAAACCACTAGAAAATCTGTTTATTTCATTCTTCCTAAGTTACATCACTAGAAACAAAACATATCCCGCAATATTATTGTTTCACTTAGTCTAGCAAATTTACGATCAACAATGAGAACACTTTATAGTAAAAGAAAACTATAGCACTTTAGCCACAAAGATTTTAATTTAAATTCCTACCGAAACACACTGAATCAAGCCGCTCCCAATTGCTTGTACAGCTGCGGTACATAGTCGTCGAACTCAGCCTGAAACACACTAATGATCAGATTTCCGCATTAACACTAACTATTTCAAACCAACCAACTCTTAATATCACTATTATTTTATTAGCCATGAGAGGGCTGAGGGGAAGGTAAGCCAAAAGTCCGATTTTTAGCTTATTTTCGTTAAAATGGGTTAAAATAAGCAATTCTGAGCTCATTTACACCTAATTTAGACACACTTATCCATACATGTAACAGGTCATCCGCCGAAGGGGAGAGGGGGGTTGGGGGGAGTCTGGCCCCGGCCGGGGGGTATGCGCGAAAATTTTGGGAGGGGTTTAGGCACTAAAAAACGCTCATAAATCGAAAAAATCGCAATTTTTCGGCTAAAAAACGCCAAAAACTGCTAATTTGGGCTGAAATACAGATAAAAAAGTGCTGCTGTTTTGCAGGCGATTTTGGCAATTTTTGTGTCTGAAATTTGCTCAAAAAATTACTTGCCAGAAAAATCGGAGGGGGGTCGGCAAAATCGTCTCCGGGGGGGTCTGGCCTAAGTCAGGTGGGGGCAAACCCCCTGTTACATGTATGCTTTTATCATAACTTTATACAAAATTCTTCCAAAAAATTCCTGGGGGTAGCGGCGGCCTGAGGGGGGTCTACCCCCTCAGCCGCACCTTTGGCGATGTCTGATCGTAGGTTGTCTCCTAGATACAGTCACGCAAACGTCAAGTGGTACCTGATATGGCAACCTTTCGATCCAGGCCTCAGGCGATACCATTCATTATTGTACCAATACCAGTGATGCAACCGGCATTTCCCGAAGAACCGGGAATTCCCGGTATTTTCGCTTCCGGTTGCATCATCAACCCACACCACATGGTACCACTAAGTTTAACCGGCACCACATAGTATCGGTACTATACTGCGATATTTCCCTGCGACTGCGATAGGCGTAGTGTCAGAAAGCAGTTTAGAGAGCATTCCACATCTACGCAATAGGCTCCAAATAAAACACAAAATGCTGTTCATCTCACCTGGTAATAATTTCCTGCTAGAGGCTTGTCAAAACCAAACTTTTTCATAAGTTCTGCTGTGCTACGGTTATTTCGGCCTGCAGCTGATGTCCGAGGGATGTGCTCCTTATCGGTGATCTTTGCTTTCTGCTTGAATATAAGAAACACGTACCGATGCAGACCTGCAACAGACTCAACTCTGCTTTGTCTTCTGGTTCTGATAATAGAGAAAGGACACCAACAGCCTTAACCTTACATACACAGACATGGGCTAGCATTTCGGCCGGAGAACAGGTAGAATTTTGAAAACCTTAGCGTTTGAAGGGAAAAGCCAATAGTGGAAAAAAATTTTTTGATAAAATCAAGGTTTTTGGTATACTTTTCGTTAAAATAAGCTATTAGCTCACTGAAACCTAATTTAAGCTTACTTTTATCATTATTTTCGATATAACCTCTACCAAAAAATACTGAGGGGAAGATTCGGCCTGCTGGAGTAGTTCGAGCATGAGGGTGCAACCCCTAAGTTGCATGTACGTACAGCACAGGTCGAAAATTTCTGGCTGTACGCGGTGTTAAAAGGCAGAAATAGATTCTGGTCACCTGTTCCTTCCGGAGGTCCAGAGCCAACATACTCCAACAAGTGATCGCCTTTGCTTAGATCAGCTTCTGCGTCTTGAAAAGTACCGATCAACGGAACATTCACTACCAGCCAGTGATGCCACTCGGAAAATTTAGGGTCCTCACGGGACGGAGCGTCAGGGTCTGCAACTCACAAACTGAAAACAAAACCACAATCGAAGGGAACCACCAAGCAAAGTGTCTGGTCGTCTTGGGTTCAGATCAATAACTCTCAACCGACCCCAGTAACCCTATCACTAAAGAATGGTGTCACTACCAAATCTTTGGGATACGCTGGATTCGTCGACAGCAGTTGGTCGACGGCTTGGTCATCGAATTAAAAATTTACTTGTTTGAGTAAGACCGGCCTGTTAAGAGCCGGAGGCTAATGACCAGTCATCATAACTTACAAACGCCGTCGAGAAATTAGCCGCTAACAGCGTTAGTCGAATTTATATATTATTTACTTGGCAGCAGACATGGGCGAAGGGGGGCTGAGGGGGGTTGGCCCCCTTCAGGCTCTGATCTACCTCCCTCAGCCGGCCGCTACCCCCCTCAGGAATTTTTTGGAAGAATTTTGTATAGAAAATTATGATAAAAATATGCCTGGATTAAGTGTAAATGAGCTCAGTCAGAATAGCTTATTTTAACGAAAAATAAGCCAAAAAACCTTGATTTTAGCCAAAAATCGGACTTTTTGGCTTACCACCCCCTCAGCCCTCCCCCCGCAGAAGCTCCTACCCCACCTGAGGAATTAAAAATTCAATCCCCCTCAGCCGAAATGCTAGTCCATGTCTCCTTGGCAGGTAAGTCCTATACAAAATACCAAACAGCGGGCGCAGATAAAAGACAGAAACCAACAGTGTGTACTGTAACAATGGCTTAAATCGATATGCAGACATTGCGTTTTTCAGCTACCAACTGCATTAGGAGCCAAAAGCGTGTTCCACTTTCCTCCGTTCCACTTTCCTCCGCCCATATTCCACTTTCCTCCGTTTTGAAATTTTAGCATTATCAAACGAGTTTTTGTTCTCATTTGCCTAAAATCAGCTTTCGGACCTATAAATGAGACGGTATAAGTGTGTAGCAGATTTAAGAGTGTGTACAAGTATGTTCAGTGCTGCTATATGAGTGCGTAATGTTTGCCATAGAGTGGAGGATTTCCTGCTTCTCGGCTCTCTTGTTGGCCTTATATGAAGGCGTAAATAGGAACGGATTAACGATCCATGAGCTGGCCGGTAGCCTAGGGCTATTAGTGTTATGTCAACTAACCTGTTGGGACAATGGGTAATTATGTATGTCTGGGGGCTGATAGAGGGTCATTGAGCTGTTGTTTTGTTTGGAGATTGGTGAAGGGTTACTACCAGTAGATCGGAACTACGTAGTTACAACGGCTGATTATTACTTTTCAAACTCAGCGAGGAAAGCCGGCCGTTTTTTATCGCGGTTATCAATACTTTCAAGCAAAAATGAACCCTGACGTCAACCGGATGCATTGGCGTTGTAACACAACCAACAGATACAACGGGAAGCTATGGACGAACATGGCTAAAACGGAGGTTTGTTTATACAGTATAGTTAAGTTGTTATTTTGTGTTTATTGTTTTGTTAAGTTGTGTAATTCAACTGTCGAACGCTAGTTTGTTGTTGCAATGCAAAACTCATGTAATTTGAGTGCTGTCTAGTGATGTATTTATGAGAGTCTAATTCGATAAAGCCCACTATAATTCGCTAAACTATGTCCCTAATGCAGTTACAAATAGTAGGTATTGACCTATCTGGTGAACACCGGCCGGCCGGCGTAATTGCTCGGCGCGCGCTGCACGCTCTTTATTGTTCGGCGGCAAATTTAAACTGGTTGCTGGTAGGCGGACCGGCCAAGCAGGGCGCTGGTCAGCTGGCTGGCCGGCCGCAACCGGTTAGCTGGTTGTAAATCATGTTTTTCATAAAAATTTCGCAAAGATGTCTCCGTAGATAAATACAAAACACTGCCGCAGCTTTACGACTGTTAGAGTTCATAGAACGGCCCATTCTGTCACCATTCAGCAACCGGGTGAGGTGTAAAAAGGGCTTACCTCGTGGGCACCCTCCTAAAACTGAAAACCAAAAACCTCTAAAACTCAATACTTCGTAATTTCTCAACTATGTCTTCGACTATGTCTCAACTACTGTTTCCCAGCAAGTTAATAGCAAATACACTTGTAGTGAGAAATTTGCTAGCAATTTACTAGGAACTTACTAGGCTCGAACATATTCTTGTTTGCTTGTTCAGCTCATTGAAACTGAGATACAATGTATAGTTTTGATTTTAAACGGTACTGGAGTTTTCTACTTATTAAAGACAAAAATGGGATAACGCCCAAATGGGTCACTTTTCACGCCTTTTTGAAAAACATGATCCTATAAAAGATGTGGTGGTCTTATAATCGGAAAATCTCGAAGGCATCATTTGGTTCAGCGACAAATTTGTAGCAAATTCTAGCAAACTGATAGCAAATAAATAGCAAATTTCTAGCAAATAACAAGTTAAATTTGAAATTGCGGTGTCTAGCAAGTAAATAGCTAGTAAATAAAATTCTCGACAGTTACAAGCAAGTTAATAGCAAGTTAATTAGAAAATAAATTAACTGGGAAACAGTAGTCTCAACTATGCCTCAACTATGTCTGTTTTGAGAGATATGCAGTTCGGTATGTGTAATTGAATAAAAGAGTGATAGTAGCGCTAGCCTTCCCTAGTTCACCTGCCAAAAGCGAGTTTAAAGTTGCCGCCGAACAATAAAGAGCGTGCAGCGCGCGCCGAGCAATTACGCCGGCCGGCCGGCCGGTGTTCACCAAATAGGTCAATACCCAAATAGTATAGCAACCATAACTCGTTAGATAATGCTAAAATTTCAAAACGGAGGAAAGTGGAATATGGGCGGAGGAAAGTGGAAAGGAGGAAAGTGGAACGGAGGAAAGTGGAACATGCCGTAGCGGCCGGCTGAAGGGGGGTAGGTCAGAGCCCAAAGGGGACCAACCCCCCTCAGCCTCCCATGTCCATCTCTGGGTGCTACTCAAACTATTACTTAAGCTTTCATCTTTCTCGCTAAATGTATATTACATTACGTACAGACAGTACTTGTGTTGTTTCTGTATATTTTTGGTAATGTTCATGAGAATGTGGTGGTTTTGGGCGAATAAATAAATAAATAAATAAAGTTACCAGTTAAAAGGACTGTGTATAACGCGTTCAAGTCTTCTTTGAACTGTTGCCAACACAAGGTGGGCTGGTCTTTGACTTGGGTCGGCGTCAGTACATTGCCCATCGTTGCCTCCCTTCCGCTCGGATACACCACCTCAACACAAACACGTAAGAACCGATCAACTAACGAAAGCGATATGTACCTTAGCATACTGTTGGGGAGCATCGCGAACAAGATCCGGGATGATCTGAGCTTCTGTGAATGCCATAATTGGCTGTGCCCAAATATTTCTGAAATATCCATTTCTTAGATAACTTTCGAAACCGTCTAGGAAATCTAACCAATTAATCGACACTGTTCGTGTTCCTGTTCATCGATTAAAACCGTATCAGATCTAGCCTAGTCCATAAAATCTGCAACCTGCAGCATAATTTTCCCTACGAACAACGACGTTCTGCCAATTATTCGGCATAACGGGACAGATCAGAGGGAACAAGAAAAACTCGTATTTACCATAACCACTGGCACGGCATTACACTGCTGATGGATTTCGCTAAAACTATCATCACTTCAGAACTAGTCGCCCTGCTTTTCACATGTGCATGGTTGGCAGCTCAAGCCCAAGTGTCCATGCATGGCCAGGTCTGCATTGGCTGGCTCAAAATGAGAATTTCGGGTGCGAAATTAATATTTGTCGGGAAATGAGAGCTTCTGGTGAAAATTTTGGGAAAAATCTTAAGCTTTGCATAATATTAGAAAATTTCAGGTAAAAAATTGTTATCTTCGATAAAAACTGTCCAAAAACCGGTTTTCTCACGTGAAATCCTAAGGCTTGTTTTGGCTGCAGTCAATATATGGCGATTTCTAATGTCAAAAAATGATAACAGCAACATGTCTTTGAGCCCCATTTTTCACACAGAACATACATCGGCTGGGGCAGCTGGCATACCCCTACCTCTTGCCCGTTATTCAAATTGAACCGCAAATACATCAAATGATGCGTCTTTCGGTGCAGAATCCTTAAACTTGGAGCAGCTGGTCAGACAGGTTCAGGTCAGACTTACTTGAGCCGTGGGGAGTTTGTAGGGTATACCCCTCCTTTTGCAGGTCAATACACCTACCTCGGCCACCACACCCCACTCCCAGCCAACTCCTAGAGGGAGAAAATTTTTCATTTTTTAAGTCAGTTTAGACGACCGTTTAACAACTGTGTCTTACGAGCTTCAGCTTAGGGACCGTGATATCCAAGTCATACATGTAACAGGTCATCCGCCGAAGGGGGGAGAGGGGTTGGGGGGTCTGGCGCCGGCCGGGGGGGGTCAGAGCCAAAATTTTGGGAGGAGGGTTGGGCACTAAAAAACGCTCAAAAATCGAAAAAATCGCTTTTTTGGCTAAAAATCGCCAAAAATCGCTAATTCGGGCTGAAATACAGCTAAAGTGCTGTTTTGCAGGCGATTTTGGCAATTTTTGTGTCTGAAATTGTAAAAAATTGCAAAAATTTGCTCAAAAATTTACTTGCCATAAAAATCGGAGGGGGGTTGGCAAAATCGTCTCGGGGGGGGGGGGTCCCCCATCCGGGGGTCTGGCCTAAGCCAGGTGGGGGCAGACCCCCAGACTCCCCTCTGTTACATGTATGATCCGAGTGTTACTGTGAAATCCATCACCTTGAGCTGATTTTCAGCGCCTGGCTACCAGTCCGTTTCGTCAGTGCACAAAGCGTACGAGTGAACGATGCAGCCATATCACTTCACACACACTGTACCTACACAGGTACGATCAACTGAAAAATTTACCATTGTAGCAAAATAATCTGCTGCAGAGAGTAGATGGACCGGGAGTATAGGCCGAAACATAACATACTACAGGGTGTCTCAAAAAAATGATCACATTTCTTTTTACTGCCATTTCCGCAAATTTTGACCAAATAGGCTGAAATTTGGACCTTAGGTGCCAAAACTCGTGCAATTTTATGTGTTAAAGTTTGGTGCACTAGGCTTGACTCATTCCCGAGAAATTTAAAAAAAAGTGAAATTTGTTAAATCAATAGTGAAAGCCGGTCACCGAAAAAATGATCACATTTCTTTTCACTGCCATTTCCGCAAATTTTGACCAAATAGGCTGAAATGTGGACCATAGGTGCCCAAACTCGGGCAATTTTATGTGTTAAAATGTGGTGCACTAGGCTTGACCAATTCTCGAGAAATTTCAAAAAAAGTGAAATTTGGTAATTTCAATACCAGAAGCCGGTCACCGAAAAAACGTTACATTACATTATCGCCTAAACTCTAACGATAGCGTTAAAGTTCATGCGTCAACTTTTTACACACGAATTACCCTGAACTTCTGCGTTTACACTCCAAATTTCATCCAATTCCGTCAAAAATTAGAAAAGATATAGGAAAAGGAAATGCTTCCATTTTTCGGTGATCGCCTTTTACTATTGAAATTACCAAATTTCACTTTTTTTGAAATTTCTCGGGAATGAGTCAAGCCTAGTGCACCAAACTTTAACACATAAAATTGCACGAGTTTTGGCACCTATGGTCCAAATTTCAGCCTATTTGGTCAAAATTTACGGAAATGGCAGTAAAAAGAAATGTGATCATTTTTTTGAGACACCCTGTATATCTCTTCTCACGGTCTACTATGCTGACGTTAAAAAATGAGGGTTTCACTTAAAAAGTGGGGATGGGACAATTGATTAGTATTGGAAATTGGTATAATTGGGAGTATTTTCGGCAAAATTGGTTTTTGACCGATTAAATTTCAATAACTGGTCAAGTCATCTAAATTTTTCCCCAAAATATTGCTGGAATTCCGGTTCCGAATGGCTATACTACTAGAGAATAAGCAAATGATGGATTCGGTTCGGTTCGACGACTCTCGTTCGGCCAGGTCCCAATTTTCCCCCATGTTATATGACTCGTTAATCCGGATACGGATTCGCTAATCCGGACAGAAGATTTGGCGCCCAAATTTCGAAAATTGTATGGTAAAGTGTTTCATTAATCCAGATTTGGATAATTTGAAGAAAATGCATACCTACGTCATTTTTCAATTCAGGTGTGAATTTTAAACTGAATAATGCTTCTCGTAGAGTCATAATGTGATTATTTCTGCCTTTTAGGAGCTATAATCAGCTGAAATAAGCTTTTGGCTTTCAATTAAGAGATACAGCTGCAGAATCTGATAATGAAGACATGCAAAAAAAGCTGTCATTAAGGCCTTTGAGCGGAAAAACAATGTTTTAGATTTGATTCGTCAATCCGGAAATTCGCTGATCCGGCCAAAATCGGCCGGCCCCAACTTGTCCGAATTAACGACGAGACATAGGCTAACTGTACTAGTTTTGCGCGAAAGAAATTTTTTACTAAAGTTCCTCATGCCAGTTCCTCCTTCTAAAAATCATCAAAGTAAACAAGTTTAAATGAAAGCGAAAGCGGAACCATCTGCACAAATCCCTGAACTTTTTGAAAAAGACCGATTGCGCAAATTGGTTAACCAGGAGGGCGGCAAACTCTTTTTCCCGAGCGCCAGGCCAGGGGTGGGAAGATCACTCGAATTGCAAATTTTAAACACAGACGACTGAATGTGGTATCAGATCATCAGATGACTGCTGACCATCTCTTGATTACTATTTTACATATCAACATCTAATTACTGCATGTTATTGTTATGTTCAGCTTTACCATATGGCTTCACCATACATGTAACAGGTCATCCGCCGAAGGGGGAAGGGGGGGTTTGGGGGTCTGGCGCCGGCCGGGGGGGGTCTGAGCCAAAATTTTGGGAGGGGGTAGGGCACTAAAAACGCTCAAAAATCGAAAAAAATCGCAATTTTTGGGCTAAAAATCGCCAAAAATCGCTAATTTGGGCTGAAATACAGCTAAAAAGTGCCGTTTTGCAGGCGATTTTGGCAATTTTTGGGTCTGAAATTGTAAAAAATTGCAAAAATTTGCTCAAAAATTTACTTGCCAGAAAAATCGGAGGGGGGGGGGTCGGCGAAATCGTCTCGGGGGGGGGGGGGGTTCCCCCCCATCCGGGGGGTCTGGCCTAAGTCGGGGGGCAGACCCCACCAGACCCTCCTGTTACATGTATGGGCTTTACCTCTCTCACTCAGATTCGAAACAAATGGCAAACCCTAATCTGCACGAGCAGTGCGAGTGTGCGAGCCGCATCGTACCGCAACCATAGCGGCGCCGCAACGCTCCGAATTTGCGCCAAATTCAAACCGCTCCAGTCCTGGAACACCGCTTCAAGTCTCCAGGCCTACCATTCACTTTGCCCAGATCATCCACGACTTCGACTTCGAATTCTTAAAACGAAATTTTTTTTGTTCAGAAATTTTTAGTTCCCTGTACTCTTCGTAGTGCTTTACTTGCCCCCACAAAATTTGAATCCCTTAAACTTTTTACCCCCTAAATTTTTTCTTCCTTTGAAATTTGCGTTCTGAAATTTTTCGGGGTGCATTTTCTTTGCATCCTCACTTTTTGTGGGTAAAAAGGTGGACAAAAGCCAGCCCGAAAAAATATATGGCGCAAAAATGACACAAAAAATAATTTTAGGCGGCAAAAATTTTAGAGGGGTTGAAATTCTAGAGGGGGACAAATAAAGCACCTGCAAAATACAGGGAGCCAAAAAATTAGGCAGGGGCAGGGGTAAGAATTTTTAGGCAGGGGCAAATAAAATCCTAACAAATACAGGGTGCAAATTTTAAGGGGGTGCACATTTTTAAGGGGGGTGCACATTTTAGGGGGCAATTAAAGCGACCGAAAAAAACACAGGGGCTCAAAAAACACCCTGAAGCCGGCACAGTTGGTGTTGTGGTTTAGGCCGCATAGCCAGTGTGCGCGACGTCGTGCGCTCATCCTCTCGGCGCGGCAAGTTTCTTGTTTCCAAAGAGTTGGTCATCGGCGCAAAGCTCCACTCAACCACCGAAAGCTGGTGACAGCGAGTAGGTAAAATGGGAACCGACCGGTTCTGCCGTTGCACTAAAGCCGCTCCACAAAGCATGCCGCGTTGGAGAAGAAGATCTACGATGTCAGAAAGTGTCTGAAAAACCAACCATGCCGAGAGCCCTCTGACATATGGGCACCGGCGGCCGTCGGGAGCTGTCAGCATCATGGCATCAACACGCCGGCCGCCCTCCTGGTGACCGGCACCCAGCAGCATTTGTTTGTTCATGAGTTCCACTGTCCTTACGGACAGCTTAGGACACCCCTCGCTCTTTTCAGAGCCCTTCAGAGCATGGCTAGAAGTGGCTGGCAGTGCAAGAAGGGCAACGTCCGAGATGACGAATCACGGGGGTCGCGAAATGGACCTCGAGTCTGATCGTAGGCCGTAAGGCCCCCTTGCAAATCGGATCGGATCGAAGCACCCTGAAAAATACAGGGCATACTGTATATATCGGAGGCAAATGCGCATTCTGAAGGAAAATTGTCAGTTTTACTGATTGCCGCAACCGAATCGGCTGATTCTTGGCTGACACATCGGCTTAGCGTATCGGAGTTGGCCAGAACATGTGTGAGTGAAAGCCCAGACCGTATCGAATAAGTACCGCAGCTACAAGATTTGAAATCGTTGCAAACTGAGGAAAATCGTCAGTTAACTGATTTTCACAACCGAATCGGCCGATTCTCGGGATAGTATTTCGGAATTACGAATGGTAGTTTTGCCAAACGAGATGTGAGTGTTAGCACAAAAGCACATTGAAGAACTATCATACCTTGAAGATTTGAAATCCTAGCAATCTAAAGGAAAATCGTCAGTTTCACTGATTTCCATAACTAATAGATCGGCCGATTCTTCAGATAGGACTTGGCTGAAGATCAGTGGTGCGCGAACTGCGAGTAGCGGCTGCATGATCAAAGTGACGAACGATCTGGGAGGCAATGAGTGGCAGGCAGGCCTGAATGGGACTTGAAGCAGGGTGCCAGTGCTTAAGCGATTTGAATTTGGCGTTGGTCCGGAGCGTTGAGGCGCCGCTTTGGTTACGGTTTGCTGCGGCTCGCACGCTCGCACTGCTCGTGCAGATTATGGTTTGCCGAACAAATCCTGCAAAACGTGCGCACCCACATTGTAAATCTTTAACAAATATGACCGTATCCGGTATCAAACAACTACTTTTGACTTCTACATTATTGTTTTATACATCAGCCCATTCACAAACAACCAATTACTGCATGCTATCTCAGATTACGCGCTCTAGTCATATCGCGTTACTTCATCAATTATCGGCCGATTTTCCCCGGAACCCCATTTAGAAAACTTGCTATAAAATTCATACGTATGGACGTACATTCGTTTCCAAGGCCAGATCGGTAGACCATTACCCTAGCTACAGAATTAGCACAGTTAGAAAGATTGGGTGGGATCGAAACCCCAGGACGGTGGCCCATTTTTAAAGGACGAAAAAATGCGCCATGATCTCCACTTACTAAAACAATCGTAACATTTGAGTCCTTCGACAGATATGTCTGCCCAAGAGCATATGGGTAAATATGACAATTGGCTATTGATTAAGCATAAATATAACAGTCTTCTTCCAAGCCCCCACCAGGACGGTGGCCCTTTCTAAACGACGATCATCACTATGAGAAAAATTAGTGTTGTTATGACATGACTACTAGTCAAAGTCAAAGTCATGTAGTTAATACTTTTATGCACATCGCAGTCAAACGGACTGGTCAAAAGTCAAAGTTTGACTACTGTACCTTCGTTACCATAAATACGTAGTCAAACCAAGACCAGGTAGTCAAACCGTTTGACTATGACTACGTACGTTTTGTTAAAATCAGCAGGGTTTTCAACCATGTTTTACCACTTCTTGATGTTCGCAACAAAATATTTTTTTGCAAACTCGTTACATTTATAAGAACCTTTAGAACACCAAACAACCTCTTTTAAAAAAATTGAAACAATGACAGGACAGTGAATCTCTACTTGATGCAAGCTTTTCCGCAAGGGAAAAAACAGGACATACTGTATGTACGTACCTTTCTAAAAAAGTTTTGCACAGGAAAGAAGATGAGATGAGAGAACTCAAGAATTTTCTTGGTTTCACATACAAAATGTATTTTGTTCTATTTTTGCTGCTACTTTTGTGCAACATCTTTGTTTTCGTGTGTCTTTGTATTTTCCATTCCGCGCCGCGCGAACGTGGTTTGGCCATCCCTAATATTATGGTACCCCTACCTTCGTTTCGTACCGATACCGGTACCGGTACCGGTAACATATATGGTACCAATCTGTTCAGATTTCGTACTATATACGGTAGTGGTACCATATATGGTACCGGCACCCATGGCCATGGGTAGGGGTACCATATATGGTGCCGGTACCATATTTGGTACCACCAAAGTCGCCTAACGGGGGTACCATAAACGGCGTTAAGTGCCTGACTGTATAATTATTATTATTATTATTTGTTAAAACTTTGTTTTGGCCAAGTCCTAGACTGCTAGCCTTCTAAGTAGTACACTAGTAATTAGTATAATTTCTCTGTTCTTATCTAAGATAAACGTTTGTGATTCAACTGAAATTTGTCATTTTTAGTGATACAGAATTTTCCGGTGGAGTACGAAGACGAAGAAAAAATCCGCCGAAAATAGAAACACTGTAATAGATGTATGGACAAAAACTGTTAATTTCTGCTTATTTTACTCTCCAGAACGGCTTCTAAATGCTTCCTTAAAGGCTAATTTTTCAAAATTTCTCGCCATAGTTGGACAATGGCCCAACCAGGCCTCTTCGAAATTGTAATCCCTGTGAAAGAAATCCTGTGCACACCACTGGAATGTACTTGGGTCTCAGGTATTGGCATTGGGTATTCGGTATTAGGGTATTGGGTTTTTCAGGTATTGTTCGCATCTAGTAAAAATGTTATCAGAGGGAGGTAAAAAGTGAAAATGGAAACGAGAAAGCCACTCTGAGTAATTTGGTGTACCTTTCTGATCGATCATTCACCAAATTTTGGCTTTTTGGAATTTTTAACAGGCTTAAAAATAGACTATTTTCGATCATTACCTTTGTATCGAAGCAAAACTGATGTCATTACCTTTTTGTCCATCAAAACTGTGCAAAAACCTTATCTAAAGACTCCATCGTTGAAGCATTGGCAATCCCAATTTTTCACCTTCACTGAAAGTAAAAATCCGCTAGATTTTAACTGGTTTAACCTATTAAGCTAGCCTCTTCATGGTTTTGAGTCCATGTGTAGGTTGGTTAGCCTGCAAAATTTGGGGAAAAGCCGTTGAAGAATTAGAGTCGGTGACGGGTCGAACGCCGTGATCAGTCGGTTAGGAGCGTTGGTCGCCGCGCTTTATACCGGGTTTGCGACTGGGTACTTATAATAAGAGCGTCTCCCAGTCTCGCCTAAGAGAAAGGGGAGGAGGGCCGGGCCCCTTCCCCAATTCGGCTCTATTTTCTAATATTCAAGCGATCGAAAACGGGGTTTTTCTGGCTCTATTTTCTAATATTCAAGCGATCGAAAACGGGGACCGATTCTTCTGGCTTCTGGGTTATATTATAGCATACGTGGGGAATACGCGGCATGACCTAATGTTCGCCGCAAATTTGAATAATTTCAATTAGAGTTCGAACAATACCTAAAAAACCCAATACCTGAAACCCCCAATACCCAATACTTGCGTAGCTGAGCCAAAAATTGCATTTCAGTGAACAGGTACATCCCAGTGGTGTACACAGGATTTCACAGGGATTAAAATTTCGAAGAGGCCTGATTGGGCCATTGTCCAACCAAGGCGAGAACTTCGTACTTCACCGGAAAGGGGTGTACCAGACCCGCACCCCCTGGGTACAGTTATAATACATTGTACATTATGCATCACTAAAAATGACAAATTTCAATAGAATCACAAGCCTTTAAAGAACAGAGAAATTGCACTAATTACTAGTGTACTGTTTTGATTTGGGTGTGTTTTAGTGTTTATGGAGGGTGGAGAGGAGGATTGGTGGATGGGGTAGAGGGGAGATGGGTTTATTGATATAAAAAATGAGAAAATACTTAGAAAAGCGTACAGTATAAGACATTCTTAACCTTTAGTTTATTAACGCAAAAACGGCCAATACCTAATCATCGGTCAATCTTTTCGATTTTTTCAGGTCAGTTTTTCAGTTCAACAGAGATTTTTTTCGATTTTTATAGGTCCTAATTAGTATTGGGGTATAAAAACCCCAATACCAGTTCGCACTCTAATTTCAATCTCAGAGTCAGAGGGGATATGTATAACATGTTATCATTTTCCCAAAAAACGTCAATTCTGGAAATAGGTCGCAGGAACTAATGTTGTATACTACTAGGGGGCTGAACCATTCCAAAAAATGGTAGTCAACGCGATTTTTTACGGCTTATTATATTAGCCCTTGACATTAAACATTACCGTTCTAGTGTATTGTAGAAACGATCACTTCCATGCAATGCTATTTATTCGAACGTCCCCATTACCAGACGAGAACATCAGATCGGATGTTTTATAGGACTGAATAGAATCCGGCCACGAGACATCTACTGTAAACCGACGAGTTATATCAACCGCAACCGGGTTAGAACTGCAGGCGAGTACGGACGATACAGATTAGTAAAAGAATGCAAATTAGTGTGCTGAGAAATTTGCAGGAAGAGGGTGACACTTTACTCGGAAATTAAAAGTTACCATAAACACGAGTCTCTACGAATAAATGAGAAACAGCAGAGAACAAGATCGCAACCAGTGAAGGGAAGAAGGCACTCCCGTATGTTACCAATCCAAAAAGTGGACAAAATACCGCATGACCGGATGTAACCGATGCTACCCGACCAATTAAACTAACAAATAGAAATTTGATGCGTTAACAATACACGATTACGGCTTGCTTACGATGAAGACCAGCACAAAACGGCAACAGTTCAAAAACGAGAAATAACAACGAACAAAAAAGTAGTACTGGTAATGCGTAGAGAAGAAAGGTTGAAAACAGAACAGGTGTGCTAGCAGCACTAGGCAACAATTTTTTCATATACCTTTCATTCGAGTTCCACTGTCCAACAACGATTACACAGCTTTTGATCATGCAATACTAGTCGCACTATGCTAACGTCTACCAGACTGCCTCCCGCTTCATCCTACCTACCTAAGGTATAAGTTTTCTTCAATTTAATTGCAAAAAAACAAAAGTGACCACACAGTAACAGCAACAACAACGACGACGACGGGTTTGCCATGTACAAAGAAGAAACGACAAAAGCCTAATGATGATTACAAGGCCTACACACTACAACAACGAGAAAGAATGAAAGAAAGAACAAGTACAATCGGTTTGTATCGACAAAACACTCTTAGGGCACCCAAAAGACCACGGTACAAACAGTTCTATACAGCGCCCTGGCTATGTTATCCGGTACTGTCACAAAGAATAAGAACAGGTTGCAGTTGCCGTCATCGAACGGCAAAATTATCTGGTTGGTGCAAAAATATGAACAGCTGACTGAATGAACGGCCCGATTTGTCCGTCAGCATCACTGAACCGACACCGAATTAGTGGCCGGTTGGACTAGGGGAGAGGTGGCGCCATCGCTGCTCCAATGCGCAAAACCTTGCTCCATCAATACACTGGCCAGATCGACCGTCTGAATACACACCCGCATAGATTCTACTTCTACTGCATCACCGCTGTTTGGTGGAAACGCACACATTTTAGTTTCACCGGTTGCCCAGTAACTACATTGCCATGTTTCTCTACCGAATTTGGTACAGAATTGGAACCAATATAGCCCTATCTTGTCCGCCAGACAAAATTGTGTAAAGCTCCACTCCAATTGAAATTTTTATCGTCGCTGCGCGTTTTCAAATCGTACAGCACGTAAGCTTCCCTAATTCAACCAAGCAGGGCTGGATTTCGATGGTGATAGATGGGCGATGATTTTTCGTGTTTAGCGCATATCTTTTGGTAAAATTTCATGGCTTCGTTTTTCGCTTAGTGACATTTTAGTGTCAATTCGTGCCGCACGTAAGCTGCTCTCTTGGAACGTTCAGGTACAGTATTTTTGGCATAAATATCTGCTCTACATAGTCTTCTGTTGAGAATTAAACCTACCAAAAGCTTGATCAGTCAAGTGCAAAAGTTCGAAGAATCGTTGCTTCTAAAAATTTTCGAGACCGTGAAAGTTTATTAAAGAGAGTTCGCATTTGCTTCGGGATAGATTTATCTTTCGGCAAACAAATGAAAAAAGAGCTACAACTGCTTTAAACCAAAAATATGTGAAAGACAAAATAAGTTCCAAAATTAGAGAAAGGACGGACGGTCTTCAAAAAATAAATTCTAGCTTTTTCAGTTAAGTAACACAGTTTTCCATCTTACCTACTACCTAAGTCGCTCCACTTAAGTCTGAAAATAAAAAAAAAGAAAACTGTAAGTACCTGGCCGTCAGCCGTCCAAAACAGCTGAATAAGTGGCATGTTGTCTTCAGACGAGTAGCCCAGCACTTTGGCCTCAACTACATGTCCGCATGCCATTTGTTCCACTAACTGAGAAGCATCGGGCGACCACGTGGATTCTGCAGTCAGCACAAGGTAACATTGACAATACTAAATCAAATAAGATTGAAAAACGTACCGTCATCAGCCGGCTCTACATTGGCCAGGTAGCACTCGACCGCTTGGAATGGAAGGGAGATGAAGTCGCTTCTGAAATAAAAATCAGACGGTTCGATCAAGAGCAGCGGACCAACTTTCAAAGGAGACCAACACCGCAAAAACTCGGTCTGTCTTTTCACTAACCACTCACCGAATCTGTCTGAGGTCGCACGCAGGTATTCTGAGGTAACCCCCGTAATCGACATATCTGATTAGAACTTCGTCTTCTTCTTCGTAGTAATGCACCGTAATCGCACGGAACCAACCACCCAGTGCTGGAGCAGCGCACAACACGTTTACTGCAAACAAATATGCGTTTACCTACTGCGTACTACCTATTTGTTAAAACAAAGCTCAGATTTCGTCTTCTTCATCTTACACCGATGTGGGCAGGCAGCTTCTGCGCTGAAAGCTCCCCCAATTTAAAATATGCGTTTACCTACTGCGTACTACCTATTTGTTAAAACAAAGCTCAGATTTCGTCTTCTTCATCTTACACCGATGTGGGCAGGCAGCTTCTGCGCTGAAAGCTCCCCCAATTTAAAAATAAACTTAAAAGTAAGTTTTTGGCATTGTTTACACTGTTTCTATAGCCAAATTCGCACTATATACGCCAGTAAATCAGTAGCGTTGTCAGGAAACCAGTATCAGTTAGAATGCAAGTAGGTGCGAGGTGGTCGTGGGGCGGCAGATCATGCGAGTGGCGGTCCCGAGCGGCTGGCAGCAATCGATAGCAAGCCAGCTCAAGAAGCCCGTCGTCGACGGCTAATTGCCATATCGCAGCGACACAGACAGACAAGCAACGCAACCACAACTCACTTTCGATAGGACGCGGCAGCTGCGGAACACCGGCTTGTTGTTCGTAGATTATGTTCATGAACTGATCGAGCCGCGCCAGTGACGGGAACGACGGGTGCGTCGGCTGCTGCACGAACAGATGCCCTGCGTCGACGATGCTGATCACCACTACCTCACACGTCACTGACTCCGGCAGAGACAACTGAAACCAAATCTGTCTTCACACACTCTCAGACCACAAAACCATTCTTCCGCTCAGCTGGTCTCAGCTGTGAGCCAGCAGGGTTCGTGCCGGGCTGGCGATCTAAAATCCCTCTGACTAACAAGACAACCCCTGACAAAGGCAAAAAACCACTGACATTTTGAAAAAGTCTTCTCAGTAATGTGTTTTTTTCCCCAAAAACTGGTGCTATACATATGCACGTCCTCTGTCATTTGCTACCGACTAACTATTATAATGGCGCGAGAATTTTGAAAAAGTTAGCCTTAAAAACGCGTTTGAAAGGCATTCTGAGCATAGACTGTTTTACTGATTTTGTAGAGGTCTCAACTAGGACGAGAAAATTTTGAAAAGTTAGCCTTCTAAAACTCATTGATATTGACTGAATTATTGGCACTATTCATTGCTACTTCAACAACCTACTGAATGATTACTTTTATGGCGTGAAAAGAAAATTTTCCCTGACAAGGCCCAAAATCTCCTGACTTTCCCCTGACCGACAGAAACCCTGCTGAGATTCTTCTTTGTAAACTGGTCAGAGTTTAGACGAGGGAAACGCTGACCCAACGATTGAGCCCACAAGAACGGCGTTACAAAGTCAGGTCAGCTGTTGGTCTCTACCGATTCAGATGTGACTCGACTCACCGCTATTGTGTTTCCATAAAGGTTGCTAACGGGCGAAGCAATTGGCGGCGGCAAAACTGGTTTGAGATTGAGTTCGGGAAAGCGAGAGGGCGGAAAACGCCTTCGCAGCATCTGCAGACATCTGTTAATGTTCTCCCGTTTTCCTGCAAGCACCAGTTTCGGTCAAAAGCCGCGCAGACAAAGCTCTACTCTCGCACCTTCCACCGTACATATTTGGTATCCGTCCCTTCCGGAATGCTGCTTTCTGATGATCATTTTGCAGTCAGAACGCTGGCATAAATCTTTGATGGTCTTTCCTTTGACGCCTATGATCAGGCCGACCAGACTCTGCGGGATTTCGAATTCGTAGATGGGCAACAGCTCCACCTCGGCCATCTCGTCCACCGGCGACATGCTGCTGGCCACACCTGTCGAACCGCCTCGACCGCTGTCGGCCGACGTCTGAAAGCACAATGCTTAATAAACAGTAGGATTAAGCTCTACAAAACAGGCCCTTGACCCAGCAATCGTAAACGCACGGGAGACGTAAACCGATTCCTCAAGCACGCACGTGTTTTCAAACATGCCGCTCTTCTCCCACTGCGACATTCGCATACTTCGGCCGGCACCCTTTGCACAGGTGCAGCTGCCTGTCGGAGCTACTACTGACTAGACCGGTCTAACTTTAACTTGAAACAAAGCTACTTTTCCAAGCAACAGGCAGGAGGAAAAAATGACATGCATAACGGTACCACCGGTTTGATTTTCCGAAACAGCCGCCAATTCCCGATCGCAAAAAGGACGATAAAATTGTCGGCGAGGAGTAAACCCCATGAATGCATTTCAATAAGGTAAACAGTAATCCATTTTGTCTTGTGATTTCCCTCACTGATAAGTGCTTATCATTGCGATCAGGCCGCCAAACGGCCACTTAGACGCTGCGCATTTGAAATATTCCCCTTTAAATGCCTACTTGCTGTTCTTGGTCAGAAATTTCTTCTGTGATGCAAAAGTAGTGCGTGGGTGCATAATGTATGCCTTCCGTCACTGCGTCCAAACACTGAGTCACCCATGCAAACAATACTATGCAGCAGGGCAGAGCAACGTCGTAGACAACAGTTGCCATAATAAAACCTGCTTTAGGCTGCTGTTATTCTGTGCATTAATTAAACCGGCACGAGTGGCCGAACAATTTCAAGTGCATTGAGAGATCAGATTTTATTGTGCTCAAGACAATGGGCGCCATATTTCTGGAAGCGCGGAAACCGAGCCAATCACGTAAGTGCCAAGCAATGTGTTGCACCGACCGACGCACTGGAGGCTGCTGCCGTTTGGACCGAACAGATAAATAGCGGCGCTGACACGGCGCACCGCAACTCCACCGAACGACGGACTGGCAGACGCCGAGCTTGAACACCTGCCACAGTCGGCCGCTAGACGAACCAGAAGCTGATCGTAAATAATGGATCACCCTAAATCACTACCACCGCTTGTCGTTAATGCAATGCAGCGCACTTCTTCAACATAGTGCAAATACCCCAGACTACTTACGAAGTGGACCTGTAAATATCAGCACGACATCGTTTGCTATATCTTTCAGCCTGACTAGAACCTAATACACCTACGCAACTAGAGCACTCCAAACGCGGCCCAGTTGCTGGTTTTTATAAATAAGCTGCTTGTTGGCCGGGAATTGTTGCGCATCAGTGATCACTGAACGGAAGTGAGATAACCGATCGTTGTTCAACATTATTTCTACTGAAAAGTATCACTTAAAATAAAAAATCTTCGGAAACCAGTAATTCGATAATTGGCTACATCTGATAGAAACAGACAAGGGTGGTAAAGAACGAGCTCAGTCAATCATACAAAAGCCTAAATTTTGGCATGAAAAAATGGCGGTCTACTGATTTTAGAGTTTCTTTGCGGAAACGATTTTCAACGTTTAAATTTTTCTAATTAGAAATATAAGGATAAACATTTTGCCAATTAAAACTGTGTACACAATCAATGTACTGTAAATTAGACATTTTAACTGGAAGTTGAGCATAAACTGGCATTTTGAACAATTTTGGCTCAAATCCTGATTTTTTTAGCGAATATTAGTAATGTAAACCGAGAACTTTTGACCAATCACAAACCTCCCCTTCAACGTTACGTAGAATGACCTGTTTACAACAGGTACTGGATGGGCCAAATGTGGAGAGGACAAACCCCCACACCACGGCCCGATTAACTCACCAGTCGCTGAGTTACCGCCATCACGGTGGCCCAATTCTCCCATCCATAGTGTTTTTGAAGATAGTTTTGACTACTTAAATACAAGTTCAAAAAAACTAACTTAATACAGACTAAAAACGGTTCTAGAAAATCTTTTTTCAGTCATCTTAAACAGCAAGCACATTAATCTACCGTCCTTTTGGCCCTCTCCCGGTCGTAGCAACTCCCTTCCAATCAACCCCTCTCAAGTTTTCAATTTCAGCTAAAGGTCGGTGCGTCTATCCCCGATCCATGTATTCTACACCGGCGAGACTTAAAGAATGACAAACGGTAGTTTATCGGCTTCCTTATAGGTATTTGGTCGACCACTAACAGTCGATTATTAGTGCACATGAATAGTTCTGTGATAACACAGCGCATCAATTCGCAAAGAGGCACCAAAAGATAAGCGCACTTGCTGGACCAGCGCCAGACAGGCTATGCCGGCGTGATTAAGGCCGTTTCTACGCGTCAGATCGGTCGGCCGTATCTGTCATTAGAAGTCCAAGACCTGTCCTGATCCGGGCGCCCCTGTCATTGTATGCTGGCGCCGGACCGACCAGCAC
This sequence comes from Sabatieria punctata, assembly GCA_030248155.1. Classification (NCBI taxonomy): domain Eukaryota; kingdom Metazoa; phylum Nematoda; class Chromadorea; order Araeolaimida; family Comesomatidae; genus Sabatieria; species Sabatieria punctata. Next base: position 38,176 of record JASANB010000328.1, read on the forward strand.
GGAACTTAGAGTTGGCGTTATCAGTTTGCACGTAGGCTGCAGAAGCTTAAACAGTTGCTGCGTGGCGAGTGCGAACATCTGTTGCAAAATTTCAAGATAACTAACTAACTGGTGGCGTGGTGCGGCGGCATCAAGGCAAGTGACAAGGCAAAGAAGGGTCCCTCCAACAATTGACCCAGCAAACCGAGATCCAATCGCACGCCCGTATTGGCTCAAGGTCAACGTTGGCTCTGAACGACAACGCAAGAAAAACTCGGCTCGGGAATTCCTGAGACGACCGTGCGATGACGATCACGTCGTCAGGTCGCAACAAGATCGTTCGTCTGCGCTAAATTACCGTTTTATTAACTTTTTCCCACTCCTCTGCCCACAACTGATCGCAGTAACAATTGCATTTCAGCGCTCAAACTGCGTGTTCGGTGCGGTGTTAGTATTTAACACCGCACGGCGCCGTCGCACATTAGGAGCAACCTTGAAATTGGGATGGCGAAATCTCGACAAGAACTTCTGGCAAGCATACACTAATTTACTGCGATGGCGGGCGGGGAACAAGTTTCTAGAGCCGCTCCCACTGGCCGAATGCACGCGCACAGAGCAGGGCTGGCAGCAAAACGGCAATGCAAACATACCTCGCTGTGAAGATCGGAAGCTACAGAAGGACTCTCGGCCGATCGGTAACTGTTTGACTGTTGCTTGGAAGTGAGAAGAGACTGCCCAGCAGACATGTGGGGTCTGGTTTGAGGCTGCAGAACTCGCTGCACTTCCAAACTGGCTTGCTCCTCGACATGAGGGATGGATTGACTCTGCGCTATACAGGACTGCGACAGATCCTCAGATAACCTTTGCATCTGCGCTTGGTGCTGCTGTTCTCGCTCCACCTCCTCGGGCCAAGAGTATCTGACAGTGACGGGACTGGCCACATGCAAAGGATTATCCACGCTCTTGCAGACAGTTTCTTCAGTTGGGGCAGTGGTCGAGTCGGCCTTCTGCTTTTCGGCGCGGTAATTGCGGCGGCCTCCCCGCTTGCCGGGCATTTCGGCCGAATCCTGGTCAACTAGGTCTGAAGCCGGATCAGAGACTGGCTCTTCAATGGGTTTAGGATGAACGGCGCTCTTCCGCTTCGAGCGTCGCTTGCGGCGGTAGAGAAACCAAGCAAAAGTAGCAGCGACAGCGATGCCTAAGCTTCCGGCGAATACGACGGCCTTGCTACGTTTGGCGAGCAAATCTAACGCTGGCATAATAGTCCGCGAGAAACCGATCGGCTAACGGCACATCGGTTCATTCACTGCTCCGGTCAAGCTTTTCTTCTCGTTGCGGTCGTCCAGTCAGTTCACAACCACGACCACACAAACAGTGACACAACCCTCTGAAACCGAACTCGCATTAGTCATACCACAGCGCACCTCACCAGCCGCTTTTTTGCTTGTCTGCTAACCGACCAGGCCGGTTTCGAAGCAAAGCTAACAAACAAAAACTTTACTCACCAAATAGCTAAAAAGAGTCCGTCGGGAAACTTTGGAACTGCGACGCTTTGACACGTTAATCTTATCGTGCGCAAGCAGAATTTTGACAGATTGCAAAACAACACGCAATCAATGGACACAGACTGACAAAACTCCTACGCCGCGGCGAGCGAGCAAAACTGCAATCCGGCTGGCATAAGCAGTTTGGAGTGAGGCCAACCTATTTTCCCGACGCGGCCGCGTTTGCTGATACGGTCGGCCGTCTACCGACGCGCCCTCTGACGGACCGAACCACAAACTGGACTGCATTATTATTTTTAAAACCGTGGTACGTATACAGATGCACGTACATGGCACGTAGTAGCAATACTGGCACATCAAGGGGGTGTAGGGTTTTCAAAACCAAAAGGGTTTCCAAAAACACCGATTTCTCTTAAATATCAGCAGTGGCAACGCCAAATTCGGTTTCCAAAGGCCTTTCAAGCGAATTTTAGGATAAAAATTAGTGATTTCTGAGCCAGTTTGTTAGTGCTGAAGCCACTACTGGTACTTGTACTTTTGGGTCGGTGGGGTGGGTGGGGGTGGGTGAGGGGGGTTGGCCTTTCCAGCAGGGGGGTAATCCCCAAACCCCCTAGTACCCTAGTACATGTGTGGTTTTTGGGGATTTTGGGGGAATTCTGAAAATTCTGGGGAAATTTTTTCTCTGATTTAGGGTTTTTTGGCCTGCAGGCTGGCAACACTGATCTGGTTGGTCAGGGAATTCTGACTTTGGTCAGAGAAAAGTGAGGGAGAGTCAGGCAATTTTGCTCTGCAAAAGCCGCATAAACCCTGATTGTGGACAGACTTGGCATAGATACGTTCTGAGGAGACCATTGCAGTCACACAAAATTCACAAATAACGGTCGAGTGCGCTGGTGGTTTCCGGTGGAGACGAACATTTTGGTGCTGCAGAAACTGAAAAATGAGTTTGTGGTTTGGTCCGTCAGAGGGCGCGTCTGTAGACGACCAACCATCAGCAACGCCGCCGCGCTTCCTTTCCTTGTCCTTGTGTGTTGTTGGCTGGTTGGCTTTTAGGTTGACTTGGCTGGATCTGTATTGGATTGCTTTGTTAGTGGATGGTTTTTCTTACAGAGCTGAGCCTTCAAAATGAGCGGCTACATGTTGTTTACTGAGCAGATCCGGCATGAGCTGGAAACAGAAGCTGGACGACGTCTGTCCAAACCAGAGTTGGTGGCCAGGGCCGGAGAAAGATGGAAGGTGGTTGAAATTGCCTCAGATGTGTGTGTGTTTGTGTTAATTGGGATTTTAGAGTTTGTCCCAGTCAGATCAAGAGGAGTACAAGCAACTGGCCAAACGTGGTCGTGCCCAGATCGACAAGCATACAAAGAGAGAACGCAAACGGCAGCAAAATATGCGCAAGTCCAGTCAACGAGAGGCAGACAGGAAACGCATGTTGGAACGCAAGTTAAGCGGTGCAGCCGGGGGCGTCGCCTCAGACTCGGACAATGGCACCAGTTCGGACGATAGCTGCGCTTCCTTCCGTCGGTACAGAAACACGCTCCGTCCCTACGAGAAGCGACACGAAGAGTGTCTGCAGCCGGTCAGTTTTTGTAGTTTTAACAACTCCTTCAATGCACGTCACTTAGTTGCATCGGTCGGGAGACAGTGACAGACGCAGAATTTGTATGGTCAGGGATTTTTCGTCATGTACGATGTTAGAACCTCTGTACACGTACGTAGTACGCGACTAGGAAACCGTACGTACGATTGAGGGATGTAACAGTCAAAATTCTGGAAACCCATTTTCGGTTCATGTGCATTTGTATGATTAACAAGTTTTACCTTTCATGTCGATCACGGTGGAGACTTACAGTATGTTTAGCAATACTACACTGAAGAGGCGTTTAATTCAAAGAAAGCCATGGACTGGGACACTACAGTCAACATCACAACTATCCGTGGTGATCTGATTAGTTTGTCTGTAGGTAAGTCCAGCCGACTGCTATGAAGTTGTTCTTTGCTCCTTACGTAACAACTTTTGCTTCGACTGACCATTGACGACTCCGGCAAACTAAAGCAAGCCACTAAAGAGTTTAGCGCCAGTTTGAAAAACTCGTAAAGAAGAGCAATTTTGACATTCTGTGTGCATAGGTAGGAGTTGCAGAGCAGAGGGTGGAGAGGTTGCGAGAGCGAGTGTGGCCGTTGCTGGTGGTGACGCCGCACTGCCAAGTGCTGGGTGAGAGTCGTCCGGCAGAGGTGGCCCTCGTCTTCTTCAGTCTCTCCCACGGAATACAAACAACTCGCTCCTGGGTCCTCGCGCCAGGCCACCTCAATAAGCGCAGTCCTGCTGCAGTCCAGGACATTGCCAAAAATGGTACTTATACTTGGTTTGCAGTTTACACCTGCGTATGCGTTGTTAGCTTCTGTAAATTTGACTTATTTTACCTCACGGTTTGTTAAAAATTTTTGATGACCTAAAATTTTTGCTTTTTATGCACTGTAAGTACGTACGAAGTGGTTGGCGGTCTAACTAGCCCCGGCATGCATGTAGGGCTAAGGACGACGCTGCGAAATCGTTACTATAAAAGTTAATCAACAGCACACAGACAGTCTGCCGTTTCTATCCTTGTTCAATCTAGTACTTAACGCCGTTTATGGTACTGGCACCATATATGGTACCGGTACCTACGTTCGACGTTCGGGGACTGTTGTGGTATCATAAATATGTAGTGCCACTGGCCAAGGTACCCGTACCTTATATGGTGCCAGTCATTACTATAAACGGCGTTAAGTACCCTCACACGTGATGCTACGGTTTGCTTTGGTGTTTCAGGTCTGGTGCACTTGATTCCATTCGAGCCGGTCGACCAGTCAGATGCGCTGGGTTCGCTGCTGGTGTCGGCCAACACGCTGGTGACGCAAATGAACGACCTGCTGACTGAGATCTGTGGAGGGGACAGTCTACTGCTGGTGCTGGGCGACAGAGACTGCTACAACTTTCTCACCGACTGTCTCATATGGCTCGGCCACCAGCAACGAACTGAGAAAAACTGTAAATTGTTAGGTTAGTCTGTCATTTCTTTCAACAGCCAACGTTGCAGTCAAAACCGATCTGGTCGACTTCTGGGGCTTCCGTCGTCTGCTCACCGTCAATTCGTTGGTGGCGGCGGTGCAGCAGGAGTTCCAGTCGGCGCCGGTGCGCAGTCGCAAGCAGATCGTGCGGCAGGTGGAGGAGCAACTGTCGGTGGTGAATCTGCGACGCAAAACTGGACTGCGAGCCAATCTGGAGAAGGAGTTCTGCTGCTTCCACCAAAGAATGCCGCCGCGGCTGCGCTACGTCTGTGCCAGAGTCTTCGGCTGGGCCATCGTGTACGTTCTCTCGTCTCTCTATGCTTTGTTGCTTCCCATCTTAGTAGGTCGGTTGCAGACGTCAGGTGTTGGAAGTTCTGGCAGAAGTAGAGTGTCTGGAGGTTGATCTCGCATCCACAGACTTCCTTGGTTTGATCCCAGAGCCTCCTACCGATCTGCGTGTTCCCGCCGCTGAGCCTCCGCTGTCCGATATAGATCTGCAGGTGCTCAAATCCTGGTTGGTCCTATACATGGATAGTACCCCAACCATACATGGGCCGAAAAATATGTCGGTAAATTCACCCACGTACATAAGGAGTTTTGTAGGACACAGAGGAGCTGTCTGCTACTGAGCCGAGGGTGTCTGTGAGTGCGATGGACACAGCTGAGACTGAAGCAGAGAGCATTGGTATGGGGTTGAGCGAAGAGGAGGTGCCAGAGAGTCAGACTGACCACTCGCCGCCCACTGTCAATGAAACTCGCACGATGGCTGACGTGTTGGCCGACTGGAACACTGGTGCGCTGCAGCTGCTTCTGCTCCACTGTACAGTACTTTTGTTTGTCGCTTCAGAGGATAAAAAGCTGAAGACGATTTCTGGTTTCGGTCGAGGAGTGAGAGTGTTGAGTGCTGGGCTGCCGCGACCTGGAAAAGCCGCTGAGTCGACGACGTGCAAACCGAAGACTCTGCGTGAGCTCGTTTTGTCTTTTAGTGTCGTTTGTTGCAAGCTGCTCTTTCAGCGCCCATCGTCGAAATGCGCGAACAGAATCGGCGACGCATGACGTTGTTTGGTTTCGGCCGCGGCTCACCTCTCGAGAAGTCGAAATGAAGCGGAGTTCAGTGAACTTGCGTGCGTTCGTTTATACACAATATGCACGTGCACGTACTGTAAGTACATACATTGTAAGTGCCGGTTTTGCTGTCATGATTTAAATGTTTCTTACAGTCAGGCACACAAGGCCGTTTATGGTACTGACACGATATACAGTATGGTGACGGTACCTAGGGTAGTGGGGCACCATATATGGTACCACCACAGTGAATGAAA